>PVKS010034029.1:0-21243 GCA_004027875.1 Aplodontia rufa | reverse complement strand
GTTTTTGGATCCACTCATCCAGTGATGGGCATATGGGTAAGTTCCATAGTCTAGCTATAATAAATTGAGCTGCTATAAACATTGATGAAGCCATATCTCTATATTATGCCAATTCTAACAATTTTGGGAAAATATCAAGAAGTGGGTCATAAGGTAGTTCCAGCCCGAAATTTTTGAGGAGTGTCAGAACCAGTTTGCAATCCAACCAGCAATGTGATAATGTTCCTCTTTTCCCACAGCCCCTCCAGCATCAGTCGTTGTTCATATTCTTCATTTTTGGCACTTTAACAGGACTGAGGTGGAATCTCATTGAAGTTTGATTTACAATTCTCTCATTGCTAAAGATGTAGAGCAATTTTCTCATATACTTATGGGTTTTCATCTGAACTTCCTCTGGTGAGAAGTTTCTTTTTAGATCTATAGCCCATTTACTGGTTCGGTTATTTGTAATTTTGTTGTTTCCTTTTTTTTTAGTTCTTGAATATTCTGGATATTAGCCCTCTACTCAACGTGTAGCAGGCAGAGATTTTCTCCCATTCAGTTGGAAATCTCTTGACACTCTTTATGAATTCTTTAGCTGTGCCAAAGCTTTTTAGCTTAATTGCATCCTGTTCCTTTATTCTTGACCTACTGCTTGAGCCATGGGACTTTTGTTAAGCAAGGTGCCACCAAACTCTATGTCCTGTAGTGTTCATTTTACTTCTTTTTCAATAAATCTAAATTTGCTTGCTTAATATCCAGATAATCGAACCATTTTGATTTAATTTTTGTGTAGTGTGAAAGGAAAGGATCCACCTCAAGTTGTCTACACATGGCTGTCCAATTTGTCCAGCAGTACTTGTTAAACAGGCTATCAATCTTCCACACTATGTTTTTGCCCCCTTTATCCAATATCAAATACTTAATGTTGTGTGGTTTCATCTCAGAATCTACTAATCTATTTCATTGGTCTTCTGTTCTATTTTGATAACAATATCATGCTGTTATGGTTATTATGGCCCTGTAGAAAAAATTCAGGTCAAGGATTGAGATAGCCCTTACTTCTTCCTTCTGGCAGAGTAATGTTCTGGCTAATCTGTGTCTTTGGTTATTCCATATGAACTTGAGAATGATACCAAAATCCAACAAAGACAAGTCAAGAAAAGAAAACTACAGACCAATCTCACTGATGAACATAGATGCAAAAATCCTTAATAAAATTCTAACTAATACTTTTGGATCTGATTACCTAGAATTTAATTAAGGGTTTTTGCATCTGTGTTCATCAGGGAAATTTGTCTGTAGTTTTCTTTTCTTGATTTGTCTTTATAGTGACACAGCAATATATATGTTCATAGTAGCTCAATTTACTATTGCAAGATTATGGAAAAAACCCAGATGTCCCTCACTGGATGAATGGATCCAAAAACTGTGGTACATCTATACCATGGAAGTTTACACAGCAATTAGAAACAATGATATTGCAGCCTTTGAAGGTAAATGGATGGCTACATAAAAATTATGCTTAGTATAATCAGCTTAACCTAGAGAACCAAGGATCAAATGTCTCCACTCACCTGTGGAGATTGGAACTAGACACTGGCCATTCAGAAAGTTGGTCTACTATGTGTTAAATCCAAATAAGGTGTAATGTTATACAGTCTAATACATTTTTAGAGATATTGTGGGTAGGAGAAGGGAGGGATACAGGTGGGAATTTGGGGTCACCCATGGGGGTATTTCTAGTATCCAGAAACTATACACATTGTATATTATTTTGTTAACTATTTGTATTTTTGTTTAAAAATAATAATAAAAATTAAAAAAAATAAAAATAAAAAAAGATAATACATCATGATCAAGTGGAATTCATTCCAGGAAAACAAGGCAGGTTCACCATATGCAAATCAATAAATGTAATTAATCACTTAAACTGAATTAAAAACAAAAATCATATAATCATCTCAATCAATGCAGAAAAGGCCTTTGATAAAATTCAACACTACTTTATGCTCAAAACTCTGGAGAAGATAGGGGTCAAGGGAAGATAATTTAACTATGTTAGATCCATTTATGACAGACACATAGCCAACATTATGCTCAATGGAGAAAGACTGAAAACATTTCCACTGAATTCAGTAATAAGAGGAGATTGTGCACTTTAATCACTCTAGTTCAGTATAGTCCTTGAAATCCTTGCCAGAGCTATCAGGAAAGACAAGGAATTGAATGGATTTGTTTCAGGAAAAGAAGAAGTTAAGCTGTCTCTAGTTCCTGCTGACATGATTTTATACTTAGAAGATCCAAATAAGCTCAACCAGAAATCTTCTAGAGCTTATATGTGATTTCAGCAAAGTAGATGGCTATAAGATCAACAGCAATAAATCCCCAGCTTTCCTTGACTCCAGAAACAAATCTGAGAAGAAGAAATCAGGAAATCTCTCCCACTCACCATCTCCTCCCAAAAAATAAAACACTTGGGCATCAAAAGTTATTAAGGAACTCTACAGTAAAAACTATGAAACCCTAAAAAAGAAATTGCAGAAGACCTGAGTAGATTGGATAATTATTCTATGCTATTGGTTAAGCAGAGCAAATATCATCAAAATGACCATTCTACTCAAACCCTATACTGAATTATTGCAATCCATCAAGAAACCAATGTCATTCTTCACAGATATGGACCCGGTTTTTTATATGACACTATTATAGTCACAAAATTCAAGAAAATTTCCAGGATGATGCATAAATGGAAACTGAGCACAGGGAAAAATACTCAATCTCATTAATCCTTCTGGCAATGCAAAAGAAAACCATACTAAAATGCAAAATAGGAAAACAAGAAAGGGGATACAATTTAAAACAGACAATATTGGGTGTGAAGATGCTGAGAAAGTGGAACTCTCATACAACACTATAGTATAAAATCTTTAGAAAAAATTTTGAAAATTGGAAAGGGTTGAGGAGGGTTGTGAAGACTTATGGATAAAGATTTGGAAAATAAATTCATTAGTGTAATTAAAGAGGTGTTTAATTTACAAATCAAAACTTATTTGATTGAACACTTTATATCTGTGTCATTGATCAATACCACCCTCAGTAAAGCTATTGAAATTGGAAGGCTGTACAGTAAAAATGATCTTTTCATTCAGGGGGTCACAGATAGGTGCAGGCTAATCCTTGAGTACTTATATCTTTATTGAAATGAGAAGATGGTAGCCGATTTTTAAGTATGGAGTTAACATTATCAGATCTCTTTTTAATTATACAAGAACAGTTATATAAAGGTGAAGATGATTTGGGGTATGGGGTTTCAGAGAAAGAAACTATAAGGAGTTGCAGAATTCCAGAAATAGAGAATGATTACCTGATCTGAAAATGTGAAGGCACAGGGAGCAGCAGAGTGAAAAAAGCACTGTGAGTACCATTGCCACAGAACATAGTGCTATTAGGAATGATCATACTTCTTTGTCTGAAACTGCACAATAATTCTTACTCTATTCTTTGATCAGACATATTTCTGACAGGTTAAGCACGCTAATATTTCAGTGTTCTGCCTTACAGTGCTAAGCTATCAGTGCATCTTTTTCTATAATATGCAGGATAGACCTTGCATTTATGCAATAATCCTACCTTTACACTCCATCCTAAGTTGATCAATAAGGAGCAAAACATTCTCATTACCAGGAGAATGCAATTTGCAATCGCTTGAAGCTGTTTCACATGCCCCAAATGACTCTTTAATGTCATGGACAGCATTTCTTTTCTTCTTGACCTGTAAAAATAATATTTAAAATGTCTCAAAATATATAATATATTTGAAGTGTACACCATTATTAATTTTCTTTTTGCATAAGAAGATGCAAAGGAACTTTGAATAACTGATTTTGGTCAAAAAGATACCACAGTCAATGGCTATCTTTTCTGAACATGTTTTAAATTTAAAGCAATTACCTGTAAACATATTTCGATTTTCATTTTACTTTACAAGTGTATTGTGCAACTTATAGTTTTGAAATGTATCAATTTTCGTTTCATATTGTTCAATAATGTATTTGGATTTTTCAGTACCTTCTTCCTTTTCTTAGAAGTTTTCCTTTGGGGCCTAAAATGTATAAAACACTTTCAGTATAAAATTCTAGGAATATGTAAAACTACATTTTTATATAAACAAACTACAATAGGAATCAATTACTCATATTTAAAATTACAGGCTGGGAAATAAACAATTATTTTCCATAGCAGCATTTCAAAAATAAAGAGAATTACATTGTGTGACAAAAATACTTCTACTCCAACTGATGTCATACCAGATACTTGAACTTACTCCAAAAGGTCTCACAACATAGTAAAGGGGAAAACATGACACTTTATGGAATGACAAAAGGAAGTAAATGAGGTGTGTTTGGCATTTCCAATATGAGAATAGCTTCACAGACACAACAACCCACTTGGCATGTATTATAAGTCATTGGTTGTGGGAAAGTCTTCCCTACTGATGGGTGGAATTAGCTTTATACCACTCATTATGCAATATGTATGAACTGTTCTGTGTATTATGCATGTCCATTCAATCTTTTCACAAATTCTGAGAGTTAGGCATCATATGTAGCATTGAGGATTAAAAAGGAATTAGGCAACAAAAGGATGAGTAACTTGCACTACGTCATGCACAGGATTATTGGAAGAACAAGATTTCAGGCACATCAATTCTAGTTCTACAACTTGAGTTTCACAGTATGCTGTGAAACTCATATTGTTCTCCAAGTAATGTGTATGATTTCAGAAAGGAAAGAATCCTTGCTGTTATTTAGTTTCTGCTTATTATTGTAAAACAATGATTTCTGAAACTTGTTAATGCTTAAGTTAAATCATCTTTATATCTAAGCAATTTTGGAAATCATTTTGCAACCACTGAATGTAAACTCTGATAAGGAAAATGTGATGAACACAAGTTCTAAGGACAGCTACTGTACTAGAAATAATCTAAGAAAACGATCTAGCTTTCTGAAACTTGAAGAAATAAAATTAAATTGAATAAACATATCACTCTTATATCATTTCCAACATATTAGAAAATCTTTTGATGGTAAAGAGAAGAAACTCCCTTAAATCCACATTCTTCTTCAATTAACAACCAATTTTCAATTGCTTTCCCAGTGAAAATTCTCTCAGGATCTACCTACACCTATTCAAGTTCTTAAGGCATCCATGGAAACCATATATTGACACTGCTTCTGTGAAGTATTAGTTACCTCAATTTCATCACACTCAACACCACTGATATAATTCATTATTCTGATGCTCATCCTCATACAATTCTATTCAGCTTTATTCCCAAAAGAAGCAGTGCTGCTAAATATTCCTTCATATGGAAAAAAAGAATGAATCAGTATTACATTGCTGCCTCCTGTTGTAGTTCACTAAAAATGCACTCTTGCTTTTCTTGGTGCAGATCATGAGCTCTAGGATCAGCTGTTGCAGACAATGGTGTAATCACACCTTGTTGGTGGGTCAACTGTTTCTTTTCAGTTTCCTGTGACTCCTTCACATGCAAGGGAGGATCACTAATTAAAAATACATGAAAAACAATGTTTTATAATATTGTACCAAGGGAGAATGCAATGACAATTTTGGGAAAACTTGAACTCTTTCATGTTTTCATTCATTCTTTACAAAACAAAACTAAAAAACAGATATAAAGTATCAGCTCATTACAAGGAAATGGGAAATCCCTGCCCCAAACACAAGGAAATTTATAATTCATGTACAATCTGACATAAAACACCACAAATAAAAAGGTGTATCTGAACACAAGCATGGGTTTGTACAGAAGAAATGAAATATCACACAGTAGGCTCTCTAGGGGAAAATAATCTTCCTTCAATAGGATTATAGAACAAAGTTTATTCTTGGAAGGAATTCAGAAGAAATGAATACTACCCTGAACTTGGATGGTACAACTGAAAGCTGGAGCTCTTTGACTACGCTTAGTCATTTTTCTACATGGGATCATTAGTTAGACTAGGACAATCCTTTGTTTAGATGTAAATATAGCAGAGTTTAATTTACAGAAGGAATCAAGGAAATAATTTCTGGAGAAAATGTGACTTTTAAAGTATCTTTATTTCAATTTCTGTAAATTATTTAATGAAAGAAGAACATCATTTAGCTCAGCCAGGTATTGGGGCCAAACCCTCCTTTTGCCAGCACCTTTGTAGTCTGAGGCAGGAGGATCTCATGTTCCAGGACATGCTGGGCAACTCTCCTTCCTCAAAATGAAATGAAAAGAAGGAGCATATGCCTCAGTAGAAAATCACCGCTGAATTGAATAAATGCTACTGCCGAAAAGAAAAAAAAACAGTCTAGGACACTAACCCAGACAGCACAAAAAGTTACCAGAACCAGGTAGTTGTTACTAGATTCTAGAGATATTTTGGATATAGACGTAACAAGATATGCGAACCAATTAGAAATGAGGCATAAAAGAGACAAAGAATAAAATAAGAAGCCAGGGTGTTTTGGAAGAGAAACAGGAAAATTGATCCTAAGTCAAATAGGAAGGAGGAACAGACATAAGGAAAAACATCTAGAGCTCCATTTGTAACTGTTGGGTTTCTGACACACACTGGTACACCAAAGACAAATGTCAAGCATGTGGTTTGAGATATAGGTCTCAAGTTATGGAGAGAGATATGGACTGGAGAAAAAACTAGGAAATATTTAGTAGAACTATAGAAATAAAAGTCAAGAGAAAAAATACAAGGGACTGAGCCCTGTGATCCTCCACTTGTACCCAAAGGAGATATGGAAAAATAAGCAAAATAGAGCAGGATGGAAAAGAAAGTTAGAGGAAAACCAGGTGAAGGAAAGGTAACCGGGAAAGATAACAATGGAACAAAGTGTTTCTGAGCAGTTCTCCAATGGGTCAGATGTTGCTGACTGGTTAAATCAAGTGAGGTCAAAGAAATTACAGCAACATTTAGTCAAGTTAAAATCTGTGGAATCTTAGAAAATCCATTTTGGAAGGGATGAATGAAAATTACTGAATTGAGTTCAAGAATGAAAGGCAGAATGGGGCAGCAATTCACTGGTGGAGGCCCTAGAATGTTCAGGTCCTGTGTATGATCCCCTAGCACAATGAGGTAAAAGAATGAAAGGAAAAAATTAATCTGTGAATAGAAACCCTTCTCTGAAGGGCATCAAAAGTAAGTGGCAGTATTAAAGATGACCTAATTAGTTTTATGTGAAGTTTTTCTTTCATAATAATTATTCTTTCCATTTAATACACTGTAAGGTATGTTAGTGACTCTCATGGGCCAATAAAAATATACTCAACCAAGGTATTAATACATTCATTAAATTATAAACTAAACTAAAAGAGCTCTTGAAATTTCTGAGTTATTTATGATTTAGTGTTTTCACCCTTTAGTCTACACTTCTAAATAATGACCACTATAGGACTAAAGATTTTGAGGGCAGTATATTTTCTGTGATGAATCTCATCTGCTTCATCGTACTTCATACTAATCAAATATGCAAACTTCTACATGTATGAAACTTTTGAATTTTATAACAGGAATAATAGCAAGAGACTGAAAATTTAACCTCATTTTATAAGCTGAATATCTGTGCATGTTACATGAAGTCACTATGGAATAATTCACTGTGGTAATTCTAAAATCTCTTTATACAGGATGATATAAATTCAAGGAAACTTTGTAAACATTAAGTGCATTATCAGCACTCAAATTAGCAGACAAAAAAGAAGTGCCTGGGGTACAAATCCTGCCCATTGCTTTTCTATGTAAGTAAAGATTTGTGGTTTAGGGAAAGGTCATTGTGGTGCTTGCTTATCTGTAATACTTTCTGGCCACATCATTAGAGACTCATCATCCACAGGTCGTCAATTTAATTTTCTGAATCCTCCTATGTTTCACGTAAACTGTCACATGCTTCCTTTGCAATCGACCACCAGCTAGAGAACCACCCTCATCACACAATAGTGGGATAGTTTATTCCTCTTCAGTTTTCTTTAATTCCTTCATAAGCAAGGCAGGAACACTAGTTGAAATACATTAAAATGATCTGTAATGATTCTACCATCAAACAATCCCAACAAAATTTTGCCAAAATTTTTTTTGTCCTATATCTTCATTCATTCATTCTTCAAATAGAGAAACAAAAAATGTATTCCATTGGGGTTTGAGTGGTGGCTCAGCACTTGGAGTGCATGGCTGGTATGCACAAACATCCAGATTCAATCTCCAGGACTACACACACAACTAAGTGTTGGAGAGACAAAAGCCAGATGAAAAAATAAAATTCATTTTCGCTTTCTCTCTCTTACCCTTGCTCTCTCATTTTTTAAAAAGAAAAAACTCTAGTCTATTTTCAAGAATAACTTAAAAGTCAATAAAACATTAAACAAAGAACAGCAGAGGAAAAGGAACACGGGATGTGAGCTGGGGAGGGTGGGGGACTTGCTGACAGAGTGATAGTGGACAAACCATAGTGTTATATTACATGCACATACAAATATGTGAAAATAAATCACATCATATATAAATAAACGGATCAATGAAAATGTAGAAAAATGAATTTAGAAAACTTTGGATCTTATATACTTTCCCATATTTTCAACCTCTCATGATAAAAGTATGAGCCAATTATGCTAAACATTTCCCATATTCTCAACAGCCTGCTGAAATTTTTAAACTATGAAAAATCATTGTTCCTTTTCTGAGATGATTTGGTTTTGAAACATCACAAACAGCAATCCCCAGAAAATGCATTTTTCCTTTTCTTGGCTATTATCCTAATTCAAAGGCTGTGCATGTGCAACAGGTGGGATACATGACCACAAATCAGCAGACACAACATGCTGCTCTGAATCACAGGAGAGTCAGAATCATAGTGTACTTAAAGACTAGTATATTTCTCTTATCCAAGTTTCTCAACTAAATAAAGCTAATTTTAAAAAAGATATATTGAAGTATCAGATCAGTACAATAAAATCAGAATCCCCTGCATCAAGACACAGGTAAACCTCCAACTCTGATATAATTTGACATAGAAGAATAAATACATGAAAATTTGCATCTGAAAACAAGAAGAGATGAGTGAACAAAATTGTAGGGACAAATAAAGCTGCTTGCAAAATAGGATCAAAGTACAAAAGTTGCATCCATGGCATTAAGTGTTTCCTAGGGCCTTGAAAGGAAAAGTGTAAACTACCTCTAGTAGCAAGGCAGAAGAGATCAGTGCTGCTCTAAACTTGCATGTTACACTAAATGGCCAAGGAGGCTTAACTGTCAGACCTGGGCCATTAATTATATTTGGGCTAGGTTTTCTGTTTTATTTATAAAACTAAGAATGGATAATTCAGATGATACTTAAATTAGTATGAGACAGAACATGAAAGAAGAAATGATGGAAACCTCTAACCCAAATATCATTTTATAGTTCAAAAATAGCATTATTCTAATAAGTTATGATTTTGCTGGAAAATAAATTGATTTGAAAACTTGCATGAAGTTTGGGCCACTTAACTAACACTAACAAACTAGCTAGATTTACAAACAGATCAATGTTATTACTACACACAGAATAAACCTGAGGAGTTTTTGCAAACTCTCAGGCACCTGCACAAATTGCTAAGACCCTGAAAACACCCCGGGGAGATTACAACAGGAATAGCTGATCAGGAGTTACAGTGCCAAAATCAAACAAATGACAACAACTATTTGTGAAGAAATAAATGCAAAGTTAGGTAGATTCTATTATTATTAAGACAATCTAAATGGATAAAGTGGTGATAATTTTAAGAAAGAGATGTAAACAATTATTTTTAAGTTTTTATAGTGCATTATAGTTGTACATAATGATGGGGTTTGTTGTCATGTATTCCTAGTTGCACACAATACAGCAATATAATTTGCTTAATATCCTCACTTCCCTGAACCCCTCTACTTTTCTCCACCCATCTCCCAGCCTCTTACTTCTCTTCTGGGTACTATATTGTTATACAAAAACCCCAAATACAGTGACATAATTCTTATACTTATGAAGAACATATTTATGTATATGTGAATATAATATATAAAGTGACACACTTTTAAATGCTTGGAATCTACCTTGCTTTTTCTCGGTTCCAACATTCTTGAGTGAAACTTCAAAAGTAATTTACAAATCCAGGATACGAAATGTCTTTCATTTTGAACTGGTAATGGAAAGTGACTTCAATCAGAAAACATTTGGGTAAGATTACCTCTTCACAAAGAACAGACTATTAGCAATGGAAAAAATTAACCACCCAAACAACATTTAAACTTATATTATCAATTTATGACCTGTGCCTCACTTGACAACTAGACACTCATTTGCTTCTTAAAATACAGCCAATCAGAGAGGCTCACTCCCATAAATAGATCTTCACCACCAACCGATCATCAAAGGTATCACTTGAAGAATCATGCTGCTACCTTTGGTAACCAACTTAAATTCTGAGGGTTGATTCTTCTTTAAAGTTCACTCTTCCCAGAAGTCAACCCTCTTACCTCAGAGAGTTGACCTTATGAATATTGGCTGATCTTGAAATTCCACTCTTCCCAGAGGTCAGCACACTTACCTTCCAGAAGTTGGCCCATCTTGAAACAGCACTTTTGTCAAAACCCTGTATGAAGTAAGCAGACTGCTATGTTAGAAGAGACTGTATCTGATCAGCATATCTCTCTCTTAAGATGTAAAATAATAAATCAACTTCAGCCTTTTAGTTTCAGATATTGAAATACTTTATGTCTTGACAGTCATTATTTATGTTACATTTTATACATTTCTATTTTATTGGTTTTAAATGGAATGCTGTTGGTGATTCCTTCCAACAGTTCATCACCCAAGCTATCATAAATGCCACCAATGAAAGCACAAGTAATGTGTAGCCACAATATTGTACTTCTCTACCTCAGTGGAAAATATATTCTCCCCTCAGGTACTGGGAATTAAACCAAGAGGCACTTTACCATAGAGCTACATTTGCTGACTTCCTTTTATATCCTCTTAAGATTGGGTTTCACTAATTTATTTGGGGCTTCACTAAGTTGCTCAGACTAACCTCAACTGTGCATGGCTCATGGGTGAAGAGTTAAAATTAAAGCAATAATGACTTGAGAAAATTTCATGATTAGAGAGGATGACTGGTTTTAATGGACACAGGTTTGGTGGGGGGAAGTGGCTCAGTATATGAAAATAAAAAAATTGCTTGCTCCAAGAGTAGAAAGCTTTCTTTTGGTATGGAAATTATTCCTGACTAAGAAGAAGGTAAAACATGGTACCACAAATATCTATAAGTGCTGGACAGCTGTGATTATAAAGAAATGACAGAAATGGATTACGGAAGTTATTAACAACTGAATAAAAAAATCCCAGGTGGTAACTGAACAAGAGACATTGATATATCCATCCAGACACAGCCTTCCACTACCAGAGGAGGAATCTACCCTTTCTTGTGCCACATAAGAGCTATTGAGAAGACAAATTAAGTAGCCACAGAAAAGTTTCTATTCCTATACTCTACAAATGTATTTTATGGGAGGTCCTAGAGGCCCTGGTGCCTGTCAAAGATCAGCATATATCCTATAAACGGGGGTGTGGATGAAATCTTAAGAATCTACAAACAAAATTCAATAGTTTTGCAAGACTATGCCCCAACTATTGCAAGTTTCATTTTAAAATTCCACACAACCCTAATAAAGAAATACACACTTTATGAGTACCAAATTGTGATATCCTACTCAACTGGGAGATAGGAAAATTGAGATCTAATACAATCATATTTGCCTCCTAGCCTCAATCACAGGAAGCTAAGTGAGGAACACACAGGTGTTAGATATAACAACCCCCAGTCCCAGAACCAATGTTTATAAAACGAATATTAATTGCAAAAGGTTACAATCCATCTTTGCCGAAAGATTTGATCAATTCATTGCATAGAAGCCCTGTATTTATGAGTATTTTTTGTTATTTCTTTTTTCTCATTACTGCAAGGTTTGTATCTATCTTTATTCTTTCTCCAATATTAAATTTAAGAAATTTTCAAACTTCATTTCACCATATTATGCTAATTTTTACTTTTTTCAATGATACCTACCTAACAATTTTGAGAGTTGGAAAAATGTACACAGAAAATGCCACCCCATATTAAAATCCCAATACTCCCAAATAGATAAATATCATTAGAAGACTGATCATCTAATCCAAAACAAAAACAAAAAAAAGTTGCACGTGGTCTATTATCATGTGTGAAATCCAGAAAAGTTGTAATGTTATACAATCTAATACTGTTGTAGAGATATTGTGGGAAGGAGAAGAATGGATAAGGGTCAGTAATTTGTGGGCTCTCCTGTGGGTAAATCTAATATCCAGAATCTATTCACATTTTATATTATTTTGTTAAAACTTGTATGGTTACTCAATAATAAATTTCTCAATAAAAATTATCAAAAAATATTCATTTCTAACATTGTTAGAAGACTAAGATCTTATTTTTCACCTTTCAGGTTGGTAAGGATGCCAATGTCATTGACGCATTCATGGTGAGATTATAAATTAGGAAAGCCATTCTCTAGCCACTTGGGCATTTAGATCAGTGTGTAAAATGCCACACCCTTTGACACTGTGCTCCTACTTCTAAGATTTCACTCAAAGGAGATAATCGTTTAAGGAGAAAGTTGGATACACATGGTATCGTCATGGAAAGAAAATATTATATATCCATTAAGGCCAGCAAATAGAAGCAATGCTTAAGAAACCATAAATATTGTATGCACTGAAAAAAATGTTCATTTTATAATAGGTCAAACAATGATGTGGAAATGCTCCAGAATAAAGGAGCCTGAAGAGGCATAAAAAACAAAAAGAAGACTAATCATCTCAATGTGAATAAAGACCAAATTAACTCTAAAGATAATCAAAATGACAGGAAGTAAAACAAATACACATAATAAAATTGAATAGTAATGTTCTCAACTTCTCGTAAAAGACATGTACCAGAGTATAATTAATAAAAAGCAAGATGCAGTTAAATACAGGTTTCAGGAGACTAATGTCATAGTATCATTCAGATGTGGAAGATAAAAGTATGAAAAAATATTGCACACAAATGGACTACAAAAAGAAGCAGGAGTAGGTATTCTCACATCTATCAAAGCAGGTTTGAAGCTAAAATTGCACATATTACCTGTATGCACATATCTTACAAATTAAATATGGTCACCCATTTTGACACATAATATCCTTAGTATATGTGGGCATGTAGTACTTGTTAGTTATGTTCCCTGATCATGAAAGTTTTAGTTCTAGAAGTGAAGTAGTTGATTAAAAAAGTGATGTATTACAAATTTAGATACATGGTACTAAAGTGCCCCTCAAAATGTATTATCCAATTTCATTTACGGATAATACATAATCATGTTTTTTTCCTCACACTTGCCAACATGGTTGTTAATTTTTGAATAATCTTGTCAATAATATAACTAGTATCATCTTCTTAGTCTACATAATTCTGATCATGCAAAGGTGAATAAGGCTAGTCAAAGTGTTAAATTGGATACTCATAAATAAAGCCTAAGGTGAATTCATTTTATATGTGAATAACTATTATCTACTGGATAATGTATCCATAAACTTACCGATCATGTTCAATTTTGCCCTTGGTGGCAAACTGCTGATTGTCAGGTTTGGGTTCTTCCTTTTTTGGATGAAAACATGAGCAGCAGTAGCAGCACCATCACATAGTTCTCCTGATGTTTCGATTTCCTGGCTTCCATGATTCATCCATTGTTCTTCAACCTGTCATGAAATTTCGATTCTAAGAGAGCTAGTAATTTTAAATAAAAATTCTTTTGTGTTTTCATTCAGTTTAGAACTAATTCAGTTTAACTGTCAGGATTTCATTCCATAAAAAGTATTATGTGCTTACTTTAATTCTTCATTACCTTTAACTAAATGTTTTTACATGTGAGTGAAGCAAACCATATTCTTAAATATAAAAGGGTGACTGTTACTTTTGTCCTTCAATTTCATCATCTCTTGGCCACCTATCAATTTCACTTCCCATGTCACTGACTAAAGTAATTAGAGTACATGGAAAGTGAACTCTTCTGAGGTACCTGAATTAACATTAAACAGGCAGAATAGAGAATGAGATGTTATGGAACTTCAGGAAAAATGCAACATTAGCTTTCCTCTTTCCTCCATTTCCTTTGACTTTTCTCATTTGGATTCTGGGGATTTAAAGGAAGAGGATGGTGCTCACTGAAAATTAAAAGCAAAAAATCCATGTTTAGGAGGGGCAGAATAAAACTGCTGAGTTGCTCATATGCATCTCTGAAAAATAAACTACCTCCCATATTCCATAATCAATAACTATCGACAAAGCTGCACAGCTGGAGGGTTTGGAAGTAGTTACCTATTTAAGCTCTATTTTCCAGTTAAAATGAAGTAGAAACAAAAATATTAAATGATAACTTCAAAGGTCTTGACTGGCATGACCCACCAAGTATGGCTCCATTGATTGGAACACAACTCCATTAATTCCATCATGCTACATCACACATTTCATTAAATAGGTCACATAAACTTCACCAAGTTATATAAATCATAACTGTGATTAGGTCAAGGTAACAACTTAATGATTCAATCACAATGGGAAGCCTCAGGTGAGGCCATTCTTTTAAATGATATCTTCAGGTCGTTTGTTGGTTGTTGGTTTTACATGTTAAAATTTTAGTGTACTGGATATATCGATTTCTGCTTTGCAATCAAGTACCAAAGCAGATATTAGCTGAGGGTATGTGCTACTTATATGATAAAATCTTGCATTCCAAAACTTATCCAACTTTTTAAAAAAGCATGGAAAATCTAACTGAATAAAACATGGGAGACTGTTATTCTTTAAAGGTGTGGAAACACATATATTTGCTTTCTAAACATTTAATATTAATGTTGGAAATATTTGATGATTAGAATACTATTGGGAATCTCATACTCAGATATACTTTTATATTCCTTCTCATTCTCTGCTTCCTTCTCATGATGCACATGATAGTTGGCTTAAATGAATCCATTTATATCAAATCAACAAAGCAAATTTTCCTGAGCTAATAGCCACACTTTAGAAAAGTCCTCTAAATTTACCTTGACATTTAAGCTCACAGGGTATAGGCCTTAATTAGATTCCTTGCTCATGGACCAATTCAAAGAATGATAGAAAAACTTCAGATAACTAAGGAGCAAAGACTGAGAAGGTTTCACACAACCTGATCATAAAATTTCAGCCTATACTCTTCATCACATAGAAGCCTATATAACTGGAAGTGTATTCAATATAGAGAAAAATGCCATAATTTCAGTGATAAATTTTATCCACAAATTACTGTAGGCTGTGAAAATAATCAATGAAAATAAATTTTAGGTCTGAGTATTTGATTCACCACTAACCTTATCTGTGTGAGGCTCTGGGTTCACTCCCCAGAATCACAAAAAATGCTTAATTATTAAATATAAATTGCAATATATTCATTATAAAAGGGGAAGCCTGAAAGATAATTTCATTTGGCCTAATTTACATCATGAAAACAAAGTGAACAACTTTAAAGTGTAACATTCAGTACAAATGTAACAACATATGTCTGGTTGGTGAATCAGGTTTTGCTCTTCTTCAGTAATCACTGCTAATTGGCCTTCTGTGAAGAAATCCATCTATTTAGGTAAAGTACTTGGAACACAGATAAAACTGACAGTCTTTATGAAACTACAAAATGATAAAAATATTGACAATACTTTAATTATCTCATTTAAGAATTTATGTATATATTTCCTGCTTCAGGAAATGATATGAATTATGCAAAAATTCAATAAGTCATGTGGAGGGTTAGCTAATCACAGCAAGGCACCAGTTCACTGAACATACAAAAATTCACTTACAAATTCATTTAACCCACATAAGAGTACAAATACTCAGAAACAAAACTGCATGAGAAACATCAGTTCAACTTGTTTGCTATTAATTTTTGATGAACATGCTTTAAATGTAAAATTTCCTATCAAGTTGAAAACAAAATTCACAAGCATGTGTTGTTAACTACTAGGTTATATTCTTTGGACTTTATAGAGTCTTAAGTTGAAATGTGCTCTTGGTAGTTATAAAAAATTATTTTAATGTGTTGAATATATTCAAAGCATTGAATATATTGACCCATTACATTTTACCTGAAACAATTTACAAAAGCTGTGTGTGTGTGAGTGTGTGTGTGTGTGTGTATATACAAATAGCTGATCCCAGAGATGCTTAACCTTATGTACCCAGCCATCATTATTTTTCTTTTTGAGACAGGGTCTCATTAAGTTGCTCAGGGGGCCTCACTAAACTATTGAATTGCTGAAGCTGGCCTTGAACTTGTAATTCTCCTGCCTCAACCTCTCAATCCACCAGGATTATAGGCATGTGCCACCATGCCTGGTATATAATCTGCATGTATTAATACATTTGTCATTGCAAAATAATAGTATACAATGAAAAGGATCAGCATCGGTTCTCCAAGCTTCTTGATTCATGTATGCCTGTTCTCTGCCTTATAACTGTTTTTAAGAAACAGCCCACTAAGCATGTTATCTATAATTTAGGATAACCAATGTTACTGTCAATTTTCAGGACCTGTAGCTTGGAGCAAATTTTTCCACACATGAAATGGGTTCATCCACTCACTGATCGGACAGTTTTTATCTCCGTTAAAGGCTGTCAATTATGTGTAATCTGTAAAAAATATTCCTATTTTTACCTAGAAAGAACACATGTCTTTCCTTTTTTCTACATTAATAACTCTATGAATGTTTAAGTTGTCTTTGGCTCTTGAATGGTAAATTATTTCTTTATATGCCCATCTTTATTGCTCCAGCCCTGAAGGGATAATTTTTTTTCTCTTTTTTTTATTTTTGAAGAAACTTATAAGATTTTAATAAAATAATATAAAATGTATATATATTCTGGATATTGCAATCTTCCCCAGGAGTGCCCTACCCAATTACCCTCCCTTTTCCCACCCTTCCCCTTCCCACTATATCTCTAAAGAAAGTATTTGGTTGTAAAACATTGCATCTTATCTGGATTTAACACATGCTAATAGACCAACTTTCTCATTGTCCAGGGTCTAGTCCCCACCTCCACAGATGAGTGGAAACAATTGACCCTTAGATCTCTGAGTTAAGCTGATTTTACTCATCATGATTCCTTCCATAGCCAAGGGATAAACTTTTAAGTCATCTATGTGCAAACTTTCCACCTATTTTCCTCAAAAGTCATTTAATTAATTTATGGTGCTTCTGCTAAGTTATGGGTACTAAAGCAAAAAATGCTATCAGGGATAACTCTTATGGAGGCAATACATGAATGGGGATTTCAAGATTGAATTTAGTTGACAGAGGGCAAGAAAGGGTAAAAGCATGAAAGGCATTAGTGAGAAGAGGAGTATCAAATGAACTTTGTTGCTTGTCAGATAGTGAAAGCCAGGTGAGGAGGAATATACCACAAGATTAATAATGCCAGAGAAGAGGGCAAAGAGAAGGAAGGACTGAACATAATGAGATGGCACAACATAGTTTATTGGGGCCCTAATATTTCAAAGGGTGGTTCATGGTTAGATACGCACTGGATATAGGTCACTAAAGATTTTGAGGAGAATGACTATGAGGGGTATGTGAATAAATAGATGGAGATAAAGTAGTAGAATTCAAGAGAGCAAATTAGAAATTATGTGGGTCTGAACTGAGGTGGAAGTCTTCCAGAAATATTCAGGACATGAAACCATTGTAGCTCAGTGTACATGAATTGTTACTCAATTAATAAATATAGAAACTTTGGTCCAAGCACTCATTACTTGACAAAGGGAACCATATGAAATGTGAAACAAATGACTCCAACTCTTTTGGTGGCTTGCACTTACTTGGTAGTATTTCTCATTCACCTCTCATTTCAGCAAACTCATTTAGAAATTTTGCTTTCAGTGACGTGCTTCTCTCACCTACCAAACTCATCAAGAAAGAAAAACAGGGAAAGAGGAAAGAACACTGGTAGAATGTGTGATCACCTTGCCTGAGGTTCTGGGTACAATGAAGTGAATCAGAAAAAGTGAGTTATCAAATTTGAAAGAGAAATTCACTTACCCTAATATCACTGTACCTAATAGGAAAAATGTCGTCTTAGAATTGGAGCAATTTAAAATTTGTTGAATTAAAAAAATACTAGCTCTTAATTCTAACAACTTGATACACAAAACAAGACAATTCATGACATTAGGGAATAAAATGATCAGTAAGGTTAATGATGACAAAAATTATTTTCTGGGCGATACAGATAACTATGTAATAGTATGCATTTACTAAATTTAATCTACTTACTTTTAAAATTAAATTGACTATACTTTTATTGAGAAATTTATTATTGAACAACCATACAAGTTTTTTAACAAAATAATATAAAATGTGAATAGACCCTGGATATCTCCAGGAGTGCCCCCCCCAATTACCCATCCTTGTCCCTCCCTTCCCCTTCTTAGAATATTTTTTAAAAAGTATTAGGTTGTATAACATTATACCTAATCTGGATTTAACACATGATAATACACCACCTTTCCCAATGGCCAAGGTCTAGATCCAGCCTCCACAGATGAGTGGAGACATTCGACCCTTGTTTCTCTGGTTTAAGCTAATTTTACTCAGCATAATTTCTTCCATAGCCATCCATTTACCTTCAAAGGCGCCAATATCATTGTTTCTAATTACCGTCTTAAATTCCATGGTATATATGTAACATAGTTTTTGGCTCCATTCATACAGTGAGGGGCATCTGGGTTGTATCCATAGTCTAGCAGTAGTAAATTGAGCTGCTGTGTGCATAGATATTGCTGTGTCACTATGATGTGCTGATTCTAAATCCCATGGAAAGATACCCAGGAGTGGAATACCAGGATCTTATGGTGGGCTTATCCCTACTTTTTTGAGGATTCTCCACACTGCTTTCCAAAGGGGCTGTATCAGTCTGTAGCTCCGCAAACAGCGTGTTAGTGAGCTTATCTCTCCATAGCCACTCCAGCATCTATTATTGTTTATTTTCTTCATTTTTTCCATTCTGACTGGCATAAGGTGACATCTTAATGCAGTTTTCATTAGCAATTCTCTGGTTACTAGTGATTTGGAGCACTTTCTCATGTATTCATTTGCTTGATCAATGTCTTCTGTTGAGAAGTTTCTATGTAGCTCTTTGGCCTATTTATTGATTGGGTTGTTTGTGTTTTTGTATTTGAGATTTTTGAGGATTTTGTAGAATGTGGATATGAGGCCCCTGTTCGAGAAATCATAGCCCATGATTCTCTCCATTTCCACTGGAAACCTCTTGACTCTTTTGATTGTTTCCCTGGCAGTACAAAAGCTTTTTAGCTGGATGGCATCCCATTCACTTATTTTTGACTTTAGTTCCTTCACTTTAGGAGACATGTTGAGAAAGTCTTTGCCTACTCCCAAATGCTGAAGTGTTAGACCAAATTTGTCTTCCATCAGCTGCAGTGTAGCTGGGTTAATTCCTAGCTCCTTGATCCATTTTGGTTTGATTCTCCTGCAAGGAGAAAGGTATGGGTCTAATTTCCACTTACTGCAAGTAGCTGTCCAGTTTGTCCAACAGCATTTATTGAAGAGGCTGTCTCCCCTTCATGTAATATTTTGCCCCCCTTTGTCAAAAATCAGATGTTTAAAGATTTGAGGGTTTCTAGAGTGTAAATCCAATTTTCAAATTTTTATACATTATATATTATTTTGTTAAAATATGTATGATTGTTAAAGAAATAAATTTCTCAATTAAAAAGATTGGAAGGTTTGTTTCAGGGTCTTCTATCCTATTCCCACAATGTCTAATTTGCTAAAATGGAAGTATTCAGGGAATATACCACAACGAATGGAAAAATATTTTTCATACTTATTAGAAAAATATAGAATGATTTTGGGAGCCAGAATAAGTGATGGGACACTTTCTCTAGATAACCCTGAATAGTTGTACAATTGTAGCATTACTTCCTTATATAATTCTGAATTAAAATCATTAAGATTTGAAGAAAATATAAATACAATTCACTATTTGATCTTAGTATACCTTTTGTAATGAAAATATTCCTACATTTATGGTTTTACTTAAGACATGCCCACCAAGATTAAATTCATGGTCAGATGTCTTACCTGAGATGTTATGTTGAGAGTTTCTGCAACTCTTATCTTCATAATTGAGAAATATTCTTTTACTGACAAATATAAAAATGAAAATAAAAATGATTATCTTAAGACTGATCTGAAAATATCTAGCAGATAAATCAAATACTAAAGGGTGAATCAGACAAAGTCAATTCTACTTCTAGAATTTATCCCACATGCTTCAAATTTGTAAACTCTATAAACAGGTGTAAAACTAATAATGAAAGTGGAAAATATTAAGGTGAAGCTGATGTGAAGCATGGGCCACACAGCTTAGCCCAAGAAGGTTGTTGGGACTTCAGGAATAGTATTCTTAAATCAGAAGTTGTTCCAGCAGGTAAGAAAATATACAGCCCTTTTTTACTGGGATATTACAAAAACACACTCATGTAAAAAGAAAGTAGTAGATTGATAGATTTCATATTATGAAGTACAAAGGAATTCCAAATAAAAATCAACATGTGCTTTTCTTCTGGTTCAGTGTTAAAGTACTCAGAAAATATTAATTCCTTATTTCTAGAATTAGGGAAGCGAACTCCAACTATAAAAAAATTTATCCATTTTATTAGTAAATACATTATCACATTAATTTAAATGATACAATTTTCTCTTATAATTGAACTGATCAGTCATACCAAGGTTAAAAATAAAAGAAATATTCACTCATGGATTGAACTCACTCCTCTCCTCCTCTACCTACTCATACTAAATACCAGAAGGTCTTTGTTGAAATGATGCCTAGTCTCCATACTTATTTCAAACTGACTAGGATCTCAAACTTTCCTTCATACAGAAATTGTGGCAAAACAAAAGCTTACTTGTCTTAAAATCCAGTCATCTTTAAGTTCAAAAATTTCTGCCTAATGTTCTCCTCATAAGGATAGTTTTTAAATATTTAAAAACATGAGTGTGACAGGCAATTAGATGAGGAGATTTTTATTACTACGGAAAATCAATCACTTGAGGGACCAA
>PVKS010034028.1:0-21252 GCA_004027875.1 Aplodontia rufa | reverse complement strand
GGCTCCTTTGTGGGACCGAAACCTAGCTCAGCCTCACTGCCCGTGAGCAGCTAACTCAAAGCAAATGAAACGTAGGCCACCCAGCCATCCGTACATAATGACAGGTATAATGTGCGTAAGTGTACACGATTCACATATATATTTCCACATTTTAAATGAAAGGGGAGAATGATCAAAGCTAACAGCAACCCGTTGTCTAGAAGGGCTGTCCAGGTCAGATAGATATTTCAAAAAAAAAGGTGAATGGCACTGGGGACTGAATCCAGGGGTGCTTAACCACTGAGCCACATGCCCAGCTCATTTTTTATTTTTTATTTTGAGACAGGATCTCGCTAACTTACTTAGGACCGAATTAGTTTGAGGCTGACTTTGAACTTGTGATCCTCCTGCCTCAGCCTCCCCAGCTGCTGGGGTTACAGGTGTGTGCCACTGTGCCCAGCCAGAGAATAATCTTTTGATTAGTGGTGTGAAGGGAAAGATCCTAGTGGCCTCAGGTGGGTGCAGACATATGTGCAAAGGGCCTGAGCCAAGAGACCACTGGTCCTGGAATGAACCTTGAGCCTAAGGGGCCATGTGGTGGGCAGGGATCAGAGGAAAAGTAGGTTTTACACGAAATGAAGGCTGAGGTTCACCCTGAAGCTCTGGGGAGCTATAAGAACATCCTCTTAAGGAAAGTGGCATAAATCTTCCTGTGGGTGTCACAGCAGAATGGTGAGGGTTGAGGACACGGTGGTGCTGGAGGACAGTTCGAAATCTGCTTAGCCCCCGGGGGAGCAGGAGCATTGCAGGCTGGGAAACACGTTCAGGATACTGGGCAGGAAGCCTCCACCACAGTTGGTGGCTTGTTGCAAGACTTGGGGACAAGTGGTCTAGGTGACAGCCTGGATGTGGTGGAAGGAGTAGTCTATTTTTGGATGGTGGTGACAGTTTATGAAAAAGGAAACTTGGGTTGTTCATTCCCCGGTGGCAGACTGGGTGACTGCATCTAACTCACCACTGTCCCCAGGACCTACCACAGTGAAACACAAAGGGAAGAAATACAGGAGAATAAAGAGTCTGAGAGGCAGCTGAGCCACGCTTACCAGGTGAGGGGTGGGTCCAACAGCAGCAGCCCGTGGAAGAGCGCAAGCCTGTGTCGCAGAATTGGAAAGCACAGACCACTGCAGAGCCCAGCAGCCGGGCACTGGCCTTGCACATACAGGCGGTGCTGCATGGAGAACCCCGCAGCGCCAGCCAGGAGCACGGTGCAGGATCCCCACCCCCAGCCCCAAGGCTGCACCAGGTTCCCTGCCAGCCCAGGCTGAGGACGATGGAGGCCGACTCTCTGAAGGCCTTGGGAGGGGTTCTGGCTCCAATACCTGGCCTTGCGTGGAAGACTGGAGACCCCGCTGAGATGGGGAAAATAAATAGCACAAATGACAGCTGCTGGGAGGTGACACCTGCCTGCACCCTAGGCTGCGGGCACCCAGACGTTAGCACCCTGCTCACCTGGTTGGAGGTTATTGTAGTGGTCCTCTCTGGACAAGTCAATGTCCTCTGCCCCCAGGCACTCTGTAATTTGGACATGGCCCCTTCCCCGTGTTCCCTGCTCTTCTCTATAGGGGCCGCATTGAACCTATCCCACCCCAGCATACAGTTCCTAGGGTTTTTTAAAAAAATTTATTTAGAGAGAAGGACAGTGAGAGAGAGAGAGAGAGAGAGAGAGAGAAACAGTTTTATTTAGTTTTTCATGTGGTTTCTGTTGCTCTGAGACTTCATTGTGTATGTGGTGCTGGGGTTCGAACCCAGGACCTTGTGCATGCCAGGCAAGCCACTGCTCCAGCCCCTAGCTCCTAGGTTTTTAAAAATCCTTTTGTTTTCATGAATGAATAACAAAGGACAAAATATTTGAAATGTGTCCTCAAAATGAAAGACAGGAGATCAAAAGAAAATGAGAACAAATTGGGGAAGAATGGAAACACTGAAGCCAGACAAGGAATGCCGCCGCGGGGATGCCGTGAAGAAGGCAGCTGTGATGGCAGCGGAAATGAAAGAAGTGCAATGTGGAAAACAAAGGTGGGAGATCGGAAAGTGGAGCAAGGGTGACAGGGTGGGAATCAGCAGGAACATTTAGGAAAGGCTCGGCACAGCAGCAGACTCCAGACAGGAGAAAGTCACAGAATTCAGCGCAACACCTTTCCTCAGAACGGAAGGTCTGAGTTCCCAGATTCAAGGAGCTGCAGCCGCAGCAGGGATGGCCTGACCCAAGGATGGCCACCCAGGAGCTAAGGAAGACAAGGCAGAGAGGACGCTCCTGCACCCAGGATCAATGGGCTTGCGGAGCAGACGTCAGCTGCAAAAGAGAGCGGAACGCCCTCAACATTTAAAGAAAGCAACCTCTTCCCGGAGCTTCCATCGTCCCCAGGACCACTGAGCAGGCTCCGGGTAGAAGATGAACAGAACAACGTGGGCTCAGGGTAAGAGCACAGAACACAGGAAGGAGGCCGAGGGAATCCCCGGGAAGAGCGTGGGAAGAAATTCCAAGACAGCCACTACCCCACTGTGTCCCTACAGACTTGGGCATGAACAGGGCTCCTGAGGGCTTGATGGGAAAGACAGGGAGACACTGGTACCTAACTCCGGATCACATTAAAAGTCTGGGGCTAAATTAACACGTATGTAGAAAGCCAAGCAACCAAGTACAAAAGCCAAGCTCGTTAGATCCCAGACAAACAGCACGTTTCTTCTTCCGTTGTCCCAGCACCCCACCCCTAAGGATGCTTCCATCTGTCAGGGAGAAGGCAGGGCTGTGTGTGCACTCGCCCTACAGAGATGAAAGCCCTCAGCCTTCCCCTCTCATAGTAAGCATTTAGTAGACAGGAATTAAAATTAATGAAAGCAGAAATAGCCCGATGATCATACCATGAATTTTTTATCCTAAGATCTGTCTCAGGCGCTTTCATTGATTTTTTTTACTTACTAAAATTAGGATGTGCCAGCTCATGATTGTCACCCAGGTGGCAGTTGTGTCATAGCTATCGCTACCTTCACATGCCCATCAAAACTTGTACAATGCTGTCAGCATAGAAGAAAAGGCCAGAGACAACAGCCGATTGCTTTTCGAAGCCACACAGTCTTTCTGAGGCCCTTGCCTGCTGCAGGGGGCTATCTAGAAACACAGGGGGCCACAGGGTGGCCTAGAAGTTGTGTTCTGAGGCGTGCCAGAAAGGGCTTCAGCTGTCTTGCTTTTAATTCTTTAATATGTGTTCACAGGGGATGAATAATGCAAAGGTGTCTCAGAGGCCTGTCCAACAAAAGTGCTTTCAATAGATGCCAAGGCTGGAAGATCTGTGTGACTCTGCAGCCTTCACAGCTCAGCCATGGCATTCTTGTTTCTGTCCTGGTGGCAGAGAGGATGGCACTAGTTTCTAATGGTCTTCTGGTAAGTACTTGGTGAAGCTGTAAGAGGGATTCTGTAAGAAGGGAGGTGACCAGCCTGGGGCCCTGCAACACTGAGAATCACAAGAGAGCACTTAAAATAAAACACTGAAGTTAATATAACGGAACACCCAGGAGAGGGGCTCGGGTGGACCCTGGGACGATGCTGAGCTGGGCCTGAGGGTGACCCTGGTTTAAGATCGAGTGCATATCATGTCCTTACTTTATACACATTCACGACTGTACAGCAGTTCAACTCCTCAATAAAAAACATCTCAAGAAAAAGAAAAAGAATCCGTGAAATATTTTTAGGGAAATTGAATGCTTCTTATGGATTATGTAGGTTGACACTGTGATTGTAATTATGTTTAGAAAAGAAGGTCCTAGCTTTATAGAGATGAATACTAAGATATGTACAAATACAATAACAGATACTTTGGATATGTTTTAAAATTATCTATGTCAATGGCTAGGACTCTAAATGACATGAGTGGCAATGAATCTATAATTGCTGAAGATGGGTGGGGGAAGTTGGGGGTCCATTTTCTTATTCTAAGTTCAAAAATAATGGAAAACATTAAAAATTTGTGCTTAGCAAAAAATGAAATAATCAAAAATATGCTCTTCCCAATGCTGTGAAGACTAGAACCCCGAGGCCCTAAAGAACATGGGGAGACTGGCTCCCAAGGCCACAGGCAGGTTTGGGGCCTGGAGCTGTGTTGCCTTTTTTGCTCCAGTAACAAACCCCAACAAAACCCAGCCTAAGACGAACTGGCTCAGTCACTCACAGCTTCAGGTGTCACAAGGCCACGCAGCACATCTCAAGTCCTCTACAGAGTCCCAGAGGCCAAGCGTAAAGCCAGCCTCCCTTGGGAGGAACAGCCCACTGCTGGCTCCTGCAAGCTGGGCAGACTTTGGCACCAGTGGCTGCAGGCTGATGACCCCGTGTCCCTCTTACTGCCAGGCAGGGTCACCCCCAGCTTCCAGGCACCTACACACCCTGGCGTGCGGCAACTTCAAAGCCAGGGAGCACAACCCAGGCCTCCTCCACCCTCCTCTGCTGCCTCCAGATGGAGAAATGTCCTGGATGAGCTTGGGCACACCTGGCGACCCGGCCCTGCGAATCCCTACTGAAGTGGTTCTTAGGTTAGCGTCTGAACAACCAGGAGGCACACGCAGCAGAGCCTCCTTCTGATTCTGCCTGCCACGTCTAACATATTTACTGTTGTAATGGTATTTTAAAATGCTAGAAAATAATAAAACCCACTCATGGAGGAAAAAAGTGAGCTCGTTAAGCAAATGGACAACAACGAGAAACACATTTGAGAGAATCAAGGCGTAGAAACAAAGCCAGCAAAGACTTTCAAACAGCATTGAGCATGGAGACCCTTGCTGACAGCCCCACGCACGGACACGTGCCGTCACAGGAAGTTTCTAAGACAAAACCAGACTAGAGGCCATGGATGCCTACTTAGATGTGCGCTCTGGACGGGGCTCAGACCATCTGCCGCGTGCTTCTGGTGTGTTACATGTTCGTGTCTTTTTCGTTTTGGTCTCTGATCTAGCTGTTTGAGTAACTGATATTGTTTCACACTTGTGTAAGAAAGCTAAGCCATTCAAAAACATATATGCCACACATTCAAAATTGTATAGCAGCGCCACGGGGCCGAGAAACAGCAGAATGCCTGGGGTTTCTTTTATTTTTTTCAGTTTGGTTTTGGTACCAGGGAAAGCCAGGGGCACTCAGCCCCTGACCACATTCCCAGACTTTTTTATATTTTATTTTGAGACAGGGTCTTGCTAAGTTGCTCAGGGCCTTGCCAAGTCACTGAGGCTGGCTTTGAACTTGAAGTTCTCCTGCCTCAGCCTTCTGAGTTGCTGGGATTAGAGGCATGCACCATCACACCTGGCCACCAGAATGTCTAGTTTTATAAAAACAAATCTATTCAATGTCACTAACTGATAGAGGTTTGACAGCTGGTAAAAATCTAATGACATTTACAATGGGAGGACAAGAATCTCTGCAGGGATGAGGCTGTGCAGGCTCAGGTGCCTCTGCAGGGGTGAGACTGTGCACACCCCAGTCCCTCTGCAGGGGCAAGGCTGTGCACACACCTGTCCCTCTGCAGGGGTGAGGCTGTGCACACCCCTGTCCCTCTGCAGGGGTGAGGCTGTGCACACCCCTGTCCCTCTGCAGGGGTGAGGCTGTGCACGCCCCTGTCCCTCTGCAGGGGCGAGGCTGTGCACGCCCCCTGTCCCTCTGCAGGGGTGAGGCTGTGCACGCCCCCTGTCCCTCTGCAGGGGTGAGGCTGTGCACGCCCCTGTCCCTCTGCAGGGGTGAGGCTGTGCACGCCCCTGTCCCTCTGCAGGGGTGAGGCTGTGCACACTCGGGTGCCTCTAGTGTCTTTTTTGTATTGTGGCCCATTCCAAGCTGCCTTTCAGCTGTCCCTCCACAAACTTTAAGAATAATATCAAAGCTCATTGTTAAAGACAAATGAAAATTTGGCTGGAAATTTAGAGAGTGTAATTATTTTTATTTCAGTGATTCTTAAATATCAGGTCTAAAGGTACATTCAGGAGATAAATATGTGAACAATGGCATAGCTATTCTCATACAACTCAGCTCAAGTTTTAGTTAGGAGAAGATAATGGTGTAATGATTAAGAGAAAAATAAACTTTCAGGATATCTAAATGACCATTAAATTATGAAAATGTCAACATAGCACTGATGAAACAGCCAACATAGGCAAATGAGAGGCAGTCAAATGGTGTGGCAGCGGTGGGGGTTGGCTCACAGACACTGTGGCCCTCATAATCACCCTCCTTCAGGAAAAGGGGGGGACATGCATTGGAACAGAAGTCTGCAGGTAAGAAAGCTCTTACTTTCCCGACAAGAGAGACCACAACTTGCACCTCCCTCTCCTTCGTGCGGTTGGGGTGTGATGGCTGGAGTGGTAGCAGCCTCAATGTGGTCACGAGATAAAGGTGGGATTGCTGCGGAGGGAGCTTCTCTGACGCCGCATCAAGAACCAATGCTAGGAACTATCCACCCTGCGCTTCTGGCTATGAGAGGAAATCATCCTCCACTTGTTGAAGCTTTGTAGCTAGTTTCCTGCTGCTTATAGCCCTCATCAGCCGCGACACAAATGGTCCTGCTGGGATGCCTCCGGCTTTCCTGTCTTTCTTGTGCTCCTGCTCTTAGCCACCACCCTGCTGATGTTCCAAGTTGGATGCACTGCTAGGCTCTCTTGAGTCTCCTCAGCTGGCCTGGACTCCCCGTCCTGGGCCACTCCCTGCAGCTCCTCCAGGGCTTATTATCTCTGAGTGCTGCTTTGGTCTGGTGACCTCTGCAGCTTGGAGTAAAAGTCACTCCATCTGGGAAAGGGACCCAACACGGGTTTGTCTGGCTCAAGGTGGGGGTGGGCTGTTCTCTCCCCTTTAAACTTAAAAAGTCCTAATATCAGGACTCTCAAAGTGAGAATAACTGCATGAAGAGGATGGCCCCTGTGATGTGTGCGCCCCCTCTCCAAGAGCTCTTTTTGCACTCAAAAATATTCTTAGCAGTGTAGTGTCAACTCGGGACGGAAGATGAGACCGGAGTTCATTCTTACCATTGCCAGCCGTCTACATCGCTCTGCCTTGTCACTATGTTCATTAAGATTTCAGAGCCAATCGTTCTAAACCGGAATTTCTATTTAAGGGGGGCAGGAACCTGTACCTTGTGCAGTCACCACAGAGGTTTCAAGGCATTAGAAGCTCCAGTGTGCTAGGGGTACGGTCTCTCTCTTTTTTCCTATAGCTTCTTGGCTATGCTTATCATCAGTGACTGTCATGGGTTGGATATGAAGGAAACCTGATGGGCAGGTTGATCCATTCGGTGGATTAATAATTTGAATGGAATGCTGGGTGTTACCTGGAGGAAGTGGGTCAGCCGGGGTGTGCCCCCAGGGATTGCAGATTGTCCCTGGCTCCTCTCTCTCTGCTTCCTGTCGGTCATGAACTGATTGCCTTTCCTCTGCTGGTTCCTTCCACCATGATGTTCTGCCTCACCCCAGGCCCAGGGCAATGGAGCCACCCACCATGGACTGAGTCCAAAATAAGCTGCTTCTCCTCGAAGTCATTCTTGTCAGGTGTTTCACTTTACAATGATCAAAAAGCTGACCCACCCAGAAACATCCGAGGAAAACTTGCGAGAATGGATCTACAGTGGCTTCAGGGTGTAGGCACGTTTCACACGTGGGGTGTGTGATTGGATTATCGTCTTGGGCACACAAAAAACAATGTGAAGGTCACCATAAAAGAGTGTGACTTGGGTCTTTTGTTAAATCTGTGGACTCCATGTCCGTTAACAGAAGCTTCCGCCTTTTCACACATTGAACACAGGAGAAGGCAGTGAGGAAGTAAACTGCTCAAGACTCCTTTGACCAAAGCTGCACAGGCTGGGCGGGGTAGGCCACCACGTGCCACCAGGGAGTAGTTCACCCCTCCACGTGGACACTTAAGCACGGAATATTTTAAGGACACGCGCACCAACCTGTATTCAGGATACGTTTGCTAATTTAGTGTTGCTTTGGTTCCATTATGCAAGCTCTAGCAGATTGTGACATATATTTTTCCTATCAGTGATGAAGCATTTGGTATGTCCACAGTTTTATGCCCCTTGCTTGTAGATTCCCTAAGCACAGCTCCCATTTTTCAACTGCTGCTTTGAAAGAAGCCACTTGGTTTGAGAATCCTTTCCCTCTGCTGACCTTGTTCCCCCAGATGTGAGCGACTTCAGTGAGAAATGCAAGGGCAAGTATTTTCTGCTTTGCCCAGAAAGTCATAGAAATCTTTGAATGCATCTGACCCTATTTCAAGGATAAAAAAGTAAGTCCAATTTCTTTTTGCTTGCCCAATTTTTTTGATTGGGGGGGGGCAGATTTTTCTTTTCTCTCCATGTCTTTAAAAATACTAAAAAATTACACTAAAAGCTTATTCTCTTTTATGCCCAAATCTACCTACAAACTATACACCAATACAAAGCTAATTGTGCATAAAATTTAAATTCTATTGCACTCTCCATAAAAATGCAAAATGCTTCAGCAGTGTAATGCCTAGTACTGAGCTCAATCCAATCAGGGCTGCCCCAAGACAGCTCGGCAGACGCAATTATCTCTGCACACTCAAACTGCTTCCACAACATTACTTTTATTATGCAAATGCATGAATCTAATTTTAATGCTAGAGACCATCTAGAAGATTAAAACTGCACTCATGTCTTACTTTCACTAACTGTAATTAAAAATATTAAAGGGTTTTCATTGGGGGAACCATTTTAGCCTCCAGAAAGAGACCCACATCGCTCTCTGACTATAGGTCAAGAAATCAAGGGGGTAGGGAGAGGCTGCCATGCGGGCTTCAATCAGCCTTCCTGCCTGAGTGGAAGGGACAGGACCCCTAGCCACGGCCAGAGCAGTGCTCAGCAGAGGATGGCAGCAGCTTGCCACCTGGTACAGATCAGCAGTCCCCACACCTGTGACATGGATCCAAATGCCCTGGGTCTGAAATGCTGGTTTGTCAATCACCAAAGCACTGAAGGTCTGTGTTGGTAATGAGGAAAGATCATGTGGTGTGTTTCGGGGATGTGTAGTCACTGGCATGGGGATTTTTGGCAAGCCAGCAAACAGCCTTCGCAAAAACTGTCTTCACAAAAAAAAAAAAAAAAAAAAAAAAAATTCAATTCTGGATGCCCAGAGAGGATAAGATACTACAGTCCTACTGGAAAACCTTGCCAGACTGGTTCTCGTTCTTTCCCGTCCTCTATTTACTGTTCTGTGTTCAAGGTAACGCTAGCTGCATCCGAAGTACTTCTCATCCTCCACTGATCTCCAGATGCTTGTTGGACTGGAAACTTCATTTTATAACATGCACGATATCCATTCACACAAGCGCAGCTAATGTTTGCAGAGTTCTTACCGCGTGCCAGTTTGTTGGGCTCATTGAACGATTTTATTTCAACTTCATGACAAAAATTTGTGAAGTATTAATACAGCCATTTTCTAACTGAGGAAACTCAAGCTCAGCGTCCCGTCTGCTCGAAGTCACCGGATCTGGGCCCCTCAGATGGCAATACCTGGAGCTGCACACTCTAACTCAGGGGCTCCAGGAGGCTGCTACAGTGGGGTGAGGCGGAGTGCAGATGAGTTATGGGTGTGAGACACTCTCTGGATTGGAACGATGCCGGGCATCTTCACTCTGATCACTTGTTGACGTTATGATGTTTTGGTTACCCAGAATACATTGCTCAAGTCGGATCCACCTTTGTTGTGGCTTCTAGAAAGTTCGAAATCATGTAACACGGTTTCTCCTGGCCCTGCGGGCTGGAGAGCCTTCCTCCTGCATGACGCTGCCTACTGTCCTTCCTGCCTCCCCATCACAGCTCCCAGGAACCAGACGGTGAGAAATTCTGAAACTTGCTCTGTGGGAAGCTGATTTGTTTGATAGGAATTGATGTCCTCTTTGGGAGTCATCCTCAAGAAGGGCAGGATTCAGGGGTGAGATCACAGAGGCCACTTCTTCCGAAGCCCAGCATTGTGCAGACGGGACAGGGAGTATCCTGAGAACCTCTCTTGGCACTGGCATTTCCTGGATGGGGGTGGGGTCACCTCTCCACCTTCAGGCTGTGAGGTCAAAGTTCACATAGATTACAGGGATGTGTGAACAACCCAAGCCATGGGAAGAGAAATTTTGTTATGATGCAACGATGTTAGCAAATTAAAAAAGCAAATCAGAGAATTTTGGCTAAAGCACAGCAGACTCTGAATGTCTTTTGAAGGCCTTTAGGCTCCTCCTAGCAAGCACCAGAGCAGGGCCTGTCTGGGTGCACAGCAGAGGCCCCCACTGTTCTCAGCACGGTTTCTGTTCCTCACAGCCCTCACCCTGAAAGACCAGCGGGGGCAGGGGACAGAAGGGTGGTGAGGCTGGAGTGACTCGCAGGTGGCAAGGTCCCCCCTCTCCACCTTCACGTTCAGTGTGCTGTGGCCTCCTTTGCATCTCTGCCTCCTGTTGGCCTCGCTGGCAAGGTCCCTGGCAGCCTGGATGAGAGTGGAGGGTGAAGGCTGGAAGGCATCAGGGCCTTTGCTGGCTGGCTTGTGTCACTCAGATGGGGTTCACCCAATAGAACTTTAGACCTAGTGATCAGCTGACCACCTGAAATGAGAAGTTAGACGCAGCGATCGGCTGACCACCCTAAAGTTAGAACAGACCCAGCGATCGGCTGACCACCCTGAAGTTAGAACAGATCCAGTGATCGGCTGACCACCCAGAAGTGAGAAAGGCCAGGAGCCAGGGAGAAAGGAGATGGCCCAAGAGGCTAGTGCCGTGCCATGCCTTGCTTGTCTCTGAGAGGCAGATTCACCTGTCACCTGTCCACTCTTCAACGCCGAATCCAATCTTCCCTTGAGCTGCTCCACACTACTCAGGGAGGATGCCCTTTTGCTAGGTGTGTTGTCTCTCAGGCTCCATCCTCCTCTCCATGGTGGGAAGTGAGGATGTGGGAGGAGGAAGTGACTTCGAGGGACATGGAGACCTTGCTCTGCTCTCTGGGTTCTCCCCAGCTTTCAGGGTGGTGGTCCCCATCCCCTGTGGCCACTGCGGGCCGCACAGCCTAGGATTGCTAAGTGTTGGTGCCGTGGGCTCTCAGGTCTGCCTGCAGTTCCCCTCCAGTCCCTGGGCTTCGGTTGCCCTGCACCCTTGGCCTGCACAGTGGCCAGCACCACACTGTCCATTCCAGCACAGCTTCTCCACAGCATGGGAGCTGTCCTTGTGTCCCTTGTTGGGACACACAGGGAGATCTGTGGAACCTGGGGGAGGTTCTGGGAAGCCATACCAGCAGGCCCGCCTGAGCCCCTGGGCTCCTGATTAGCCTCTGCTGCAGCCAGCCTCCTCCCATCTCCTCCCTTCCAACAGCCTCTCCAGCCCACCTCTCACCCCTCTCTGACCCACCCGCAGTCCTCCTGGGGCCTGAGGGAGATGGCAAATTCCTCTTTTGTGTTTTATCTGGCAAGAGCTTCCCTACAGTTCATCCCCTCTGAACAGTAGGCTTCTGGGAAATTTGATCTATGAGCAAGTGGAAGACAGTGAAGAAATTGGGAAGCTAGGTTTTCCTATTCCTCTGGAAATGTGTTTTCGATGGGACTTATTACTCTGCATAGAGCATGGAATTCTCAGATGCTATGTGTTTCTTTGCCCTGGCAAATTGAGCGAGCGCATTCCTGCCTCAGCCCCTGCTATAGGGTCTCATCTGTGCACCTGGCCTCCTTTGGCAAGGATGTCGGAGCTGGCAACCGCTCCGTTCTGTTCAGGGTTTCAGATGTCGTTAGCTGTTTATTCCATCTGCTATACCTCTTCACAACGGATATCGTGAGCCCTGGTTTGTTGATAAGAAAAACAGAATACAACAATGTGTACAAGCCCTGGGTGACAATGAGGGGCTGACTGTCAGACCTGTCACCTGCCAGGGACCTGGGTCCCAGAGGACGAGACGTCGGAGGAGCTGGGCCTCCACTGCTCTCGCACTCAGCCTCTCCTGGCTGGCTTCTTACCATGAAGTCAGGGGGTGCTCTTTTTTCACCCTCTCTTTAACTGTGTTTCCTTATAAAAAATGTATCTGTAGACATAAGTATTTAAAATGAATGCGTAATAGATACAACAAGGTTTCTGCTGAAATGCTCTCCAGCAAATATAAAATGTGAGTTCATACACCTCCAGTGTTGAGCTATTCAGAATATCATTTACACATCTCACCTAATACTCCCAACAAGTATACAACAGTCAGGGAGTAACAGATTATTTTAAATGGATTTTTTGGAAAAACATATCCAAATCAAACATTTTTTGTTTTTCTTCGATTTCAACAAAGCTCTTGTGTGAAGTGTTAGAAACCATGAATGAAAATGTTCTTTGTTATTGTGAATTACTTTAAATTATCCAGAGATTTAAATTTGGGGGTGGGTGAGTACCAGGGATTGAACCCAGGGGTGCTTAACCACTGAGCAATATCCTTAGCCCTTTTTACTTTTTGTTTTGAGACGAGACCTTGCTAAAATGCTGAAGCTGGCTTTGAACTTGCAGTCCTCCTGCTGCTGGGATTACAGCGTGTACCACTGCAGTCGGCTTGGAAGGCATATTCGCCGGTCACTCATTGTTTTAGTGACTGTATGCGTTGTCTAAATTTGGGCTAGAGCCACCTCTTTCTTTTTATTATGATTTTTGAAGATTTAATGCACTGCTTTTGCAGATCAGCCAAAAAATGGATAAAAAGGAAAGAATGGAGAGAGAAGAAATGCAGAAAAAAGCTCCAGTTAGAGCCGTCCCTTGCATATGTATTTTAATATTCGGTACACACGGAGCCAAGATGGAAATATACACGAAATCGTTGTGTTTATGGAACTGGATAATTTAATGGTTGTTTTGACTTCTACTAAAGGTTCATTTAATATTTTGCTAATAAACCTAACACTTGGATTTTCATTTTTTTTTTTTAATTACAGGCAAAAAGTCCTACTGTGAAAAGCCTCATCTGAGAGCTCTCAGTATGGTCTTGAATCCTGTAGGAATTACACTGTTTCCTCCTGACATCTTGTAATAAATAAAACTGTTAATATTTTGACTTCAGACAAAACTCTCTTTTGCTTTCAGCATCCAACAGTTATAAAAAGAGACAGTGCCACATTAGTTACAGCAATTTAGTTTGGGGATACCAACAGAAACACATAAAATCCATTAGTGGCGCCAACAGCTATATCCAGTTACATCTAATAAATAGGGCGAAATTCATTTCACAAAATGAGTCTTATTACTTCCTTCCAAATACAGAGATGCAATGATTTTTTTTGAGTAACTAAAATGACCATCCTTACTGTCCCTAAGCCAAGATGTTCATTTGCAGAACCCTGTAACACCAGCTCCGGCATGTCCAAGTGAACGTAAGCTAGGGAGACTGTCTCTCAGCTCTGGTTGGTGCATTAACCTGGGCTTCTGCCACTGTTTTAAGCTTTGGAAGAAAGTAATAGCAACAAAAAAAATTTATAGGGAAAATTATAATAAATCTCTAGCTCAATCCTGCAAGGTTAGCATTGAGTTCTGTTTGCATCAGGGATGCCTCTGGGACGTGGAGAAATGTAATCTTATCCCCTGGATCATAGATGGATACACATTCTACTTTTGAATATCATTTTTATTAAAGCACTTTGGTCTGATGTTATTTTAATAAGCATTTTCTGTAGGAACAAGGCCATTCCTAAAACCAAGTTGTGAATCGCTTTTCTTCGGAAAAGTGCTTGAGAAGAAAGCCGTGGAGACGTGATGAGTTTGACAGAGGACCTGTCTTTTATGAATAACAAACACAGAAAATGGGAATGGGTTTGGAAATAAATGTACAAATAAATTCCTGTGCGCTTGCCTTGGAACGCTGACTGCAAGCCGTACTTCTTATTGAAACTTTTCCCTGGGAAAAATTCTTAGCTCTTTTCCACGCCGATGAGTTCTCCAGAACTGCTCCTGCATGTAACTTGTCCCCGAGGCGTGTTAGAGGCGCAGTGTGGCTGCCTGGTGCAAGCTCGTCTCATGCAGTGGGTCTTGTGCATGAAATGCCAGCTCAGGGGTCAGCACACACGTGTATTTTTAAAACAACAGAACATTCTTGCTCAGGGGCCTCTTCATCGACTTGGTGGCCTTAGAGCCATCAACCACCTCACTGGGCCGCACACACATTTCCTTACAAAGAGACAGAAATAGCAGCAGCTGGGGCCAGAGTCGGGCTGCTGCTTCCAGACCCTTCCCCAGCCCCGCATAGGGAGCTGGGTGATTAAAGTGTAAACCAAAATCAAGTGCAGAGTAATAGCCTGATCACATCTCTCATTCCTGAGGAGGAAACAGCCCAGGAGGCTCCCTGGATACACAGGAGTAAAAGCCGGTCTGGTCCCAGAGTGGGTCCCCCGTGCTCACAGCAGTGCCAGGACAGAACAGGCCCAGTGACTTACTGTGTATTGAGGGGATAAAACGTAGGACTGGCCCCAGCTGGTGCAGCTGGGTAGTGGCTGGACTGCTGCTGCAACTCTGACTTCCTGTGGCTTTTTTCTCTGGCTTTGGCTTACCAAAGAAAGATGGTTCTAGAAAAAGTACCATGGCACAGACAGACCAGGATCCTTGTGTGGACTTCCACACGGCCTCTGACTAATGATGCTAGGGATCTTTTACCGGGACTTCAGCGGGCACAAAGCCTTTGTTCTGCAGTAGATAAATTCAGGGAACGTTCCCATAGGCTTGCGCATCAGCAGGGTCCAGGTTTACTCTGGGGCCCTGGGGCACGTGCAGTCCCCAAACCCAAAGAACAGAGCGCTGCCACAGAGCACTGACAAGACCCAGGAGGCCAGATGCTGCTGCACCACTGACCTTCCCAGCCTTGCCGGCGCAGGTCCCGACTCAGCCAGTTTGCATTGTCTCAGCACATGTTCCACCAAAGGAAGGAACCAGAACATTGAGGAAGGTTCTGGAAGGAAGAGCCTGTGCCCCTGAACAGGTGGGCCCCGATGCTCTTACACACCCAGGCAGGGTCTCACTGTTACATGAATAAAGTTTGTAATTTTTTGAGAAATAATTCAGCAAAGTTGCATTTTTCAGACCCACAGGGCAACTAAAACATGCATTACTCTCTGCAATAAATTCATCAATAAGGTGACCAGAGAGAACCATGTGGGTGTGGCATAGGTGGTGCTGTGTCACGTGGCCTGGGCCTGGCATTTAAATGCTGCTGAAAGTTGATCCAGAACATCTTTAGAGGACAGAAGGTGTTTTCCTCCTCCAATGACAGGAAGTGTGTGGCTAGTTTCATAATGCTCTCACTAAACCTGTCACCAGACATCAGTTACTCCAAGACCGCTTCTCTTTGGGTGGAGAGACTGAAGACTGGTGGGACCTGCCCAGATGAGCTGCTTCCATGGCAGTGACAGTGACATTCCATTCTCTTTGCTGCTGCACCTTGATCTCCACTCAGGGGGCAAGAGGCCAAACATGGGTATGGGCCCCACTAGCACCCACTAACCCCTGCCTCCCCGTGCTCCCACGCCACCAGGTACTCCGAGAACTCCCCAGGTTCCTGAGCTACATCAGTGTGAGCTGCAGGCAGCACTGATACCAAGCCAGAGGTTTTCAGTCAGAAACCACACTTGGGGCTGAGCACTGTTTCCTGTGTTAAAAACGTCCTAAAATGCCCCTGGGCACCTCATCCTCCTTGATCGGTTCTTTGTGGGGAGCTACAAAATCAAATCAATACTAGCCAGAACAAATTGATGATTGAAAAGAAAAGATTGTGCTATGTATCATGTTAATTAGAGCAATGTTGAACAACGGAAGTAGTCAATATTTCTAAACATTGAATTATTGCTTTCCTTTCTTTTCTTATTCTGTAGGGAAACTAGATTAAAAATCAAAGTTATTCATATGATATAGTCTACCAGAGAGCAGAGTACTTTGGCCCCTCGTCTCCTGTCTGCTCAGGGTGCTATACCAAATCACTGGAGATGGGGAGGCTTATAAAGAGCAGAATTTATTTCTCACAGTCTGGAGGCTAAGTCCTGGCATGACAGATTCCATGTCCTCACTGATGGACAGCGGGAGGGAGTTCCCTGAGGTCCCTTCCGTAAAGACATGAATCGTGTTCATGACGGCTGTACTTTCTTGACGCAGTCACTTCCCAAACGCCTTATCTCCTAATACCATCACATTGGACACTAGGAATGAATTTTAGAGGGACATAAACATTCACTTAGACCAGTGGGTAAACATTTAGTGCTTCAATATTTACTAGTCAAAGGATAAAATGCCCACTTGCCAAGAGTCATGAGCTGAACTCGAGAGAAAGAGAGAGATGGCACTGGGAAGAGGTTCCTGGGCACTGCACAGGTCCTGCCCAACACCCAGGTCCTACTGCCCTGCCATCATTAATTAGTCCACTCATTCACTCAGCAGACATTCATCACCCAGCACAATGGTGGGCTGTGTGGGGATGCCTAGAGGGGCACCCAGGTCCTTGAGGTGAAGAAGACAATTGGAAACATGAAACTTGCACAAGTGACTAGAGTCTAGCAGGAGAAATAGAACGCCCAGCGTCCATTTTTAGAATATGGTCTTCAGCCTTCCAAGCACAGTAGTAAGAGAGGCATGTGTGTCAGAACGGCCTCAACCCAAGAAGTCCTCCTGCCACCAGGAACAAGGGAGATGGGAACAGCTGAAAGCACATGAAATTCACGAAGTCTGTACACCACACAGTGCTCAGCCAGTGAGGAACCAGGACAGGCACCTTGAGCACTAGGGAATGGAATGCTGGTTGTACCTGATCTGTGAGGGCCTGCTCTCCCAGACACCAGCCTGCAAGAATGCCATTAAAGTAAAGCCTTTTTCATTCTCCAACTACTTTTTTTTAAATTAAGGAGTTGAGTTGTTGTACAAGCATAAATGCATATGAAGTAACAATATGATATGCATTTGATCCTATCAGTCACCTCCACATTGCCTACACCCTAGTCTCTTGATTCTTCTATATTTCCCCCATAACAGTTATAAGTGTGTGTGTGTGTGTATGTGATTTTGAATTTCCCAGAATTAAATTTTTGCATAAATATTATTTGATTTTGGGGGTGGTAGTAAATAGAATGTTACATTGTTGATTGTCTCCCTAGATCCCTTCTTATTTTCCCTCCCTCTCCCCTCCTCTCCACCTTTCCCCTACAAATCTATAATTACCCTAGATTAAGTGTTGCCACACCTTTGCTGGGTCTAATACAAGAGTTTCACTACCTTTCATCCAAGCCTGGGTTTTGCTCTAGCCTCCACAAATGAGGGAAAACATTCTACTCTTGACTCTCTGGGTTTGGCTAACTTCGCTCAGCATGATTTCTTCCATTCAGTGCATCTTCAAAGGCTGCAATTTCATTGTTTCTAATAGCTGAGTAGAACTCCATGGTGTGTGTGTGTGTGTGTGTGTGTGTGTGCGTGCATGCGCGCACACTCGTGTGTATACACCAGAATTTTTTGGATCTATTCATCCAGCAAGGGGCATCTGGTTGGTTCCATAATTTAGCTATTGTAAACTGAGCTGCTATGAACATTGATTTTGCTGTGTCACTGCAATGTGCTGATTTTAACTCCTCTGAGAAAACACCCAGAAGAGGGAGAGCTGGATTGTGTGGTGGATCCATCCTTAAGTTTTTGAGGATTGTCCACACTGCTTTTCAGAGTGGCTGTATCAGTCTGCAGTTCCACAAACAGTGTTCTAGGTTTCCTGTCTCCTCACAATCCCTCCACCATCTGCTATTGTTTATATTCTTCATCTTTGCCAATCTGACTGGAATAAGGTCAAATCTTAATGTAGATTTTACTTGTATTTCTCTGATTACCAGTGATTTAGAACACTTTTTCATGTATTCATTGCTTGCTCAATTTCCTCTGCTGAGAAGTCTCTGTTTAGCTCTCTGGCCCATTTATTGTTTGGATTGTTTGTGGTTTTGATACTGTTTTGAGTACTTCGTAAATTTTGGACATTAATGCCCTGTCAGAGAAATCACAAACCCTGATAATTGCCCATTCTGTGAGTTCTCTCTTGACAATTTTGACCAATTCACTGGATTAACAGAAGCTTTTTAATTTAATGGCATCCCACTCATTAGTTCTCAACTTTAATTCTTTTGCTTTGGGATTTTTGTTGAGAAAGTCATTGCCTACTCCCATATGCTGGAGTGTTGGTCCTAATTTTTCTTCTAGCAGTTGTATGGTAGCTGGTTTAATTCCTAGTTCCTTGATCCATTTTGATTTGCTTTTTGTGCAAGGAGAGAGTTAAGGATCTAACTTCAACTTCCTGCTAATGGCTGTTCAGTTTGTCCAGCACCATTTATTGAGTAGGCTGTCTCTCCTCCATATTATATTTTGATCCCTTTGTCAAATATCAGATGTTTAAAAGTTTGTGGGTTTGTCTCAGAGTCTTCTATTGTATTCCATTGGTCTTCATTCCTGTTTTGATACCAGTGCCAAGCTGTTCTTGTTACTATAGCTCTATAGTATAATTTTAGATCTAGTATTGCAAAATCACCTGTTTCCTCTTTCTTGCTTAATAATGTTTTAGCTATTGTGGGTTTCTCGTTATTCCAAATGAACTTGAGAATTGCATTTTCTGTATCTGTAAACAATGACAATGGTGTCTTGATGGGAATTCCATTAAATCTGTGTAGCGTTTTTGGCAGAATGGACATTTTAATTATATTAATTCTACCCATTCTGCCAAGAACATGGAATGCTTTCCATCTTCTCAAGTCTTCTTCTTCAATTTCTTTCTTCAGTGTTGAATAATTTTCATTGTAGAGGTCCTTTAATTCCCTTGTTAAATTAATTCCCAAGTATTTTATTCTTTTTGAGGATGTTGCAAATAGGACCAATCTCCTGATTTCTTCTTCTGCCCTATTATTGTTAGAATATAGGAAAGATATTGATTTACGGGTTTTGATCTTGTAGCCTGCTACTTTGCTAAATCTGTTTATAAGCTCAAGCAGTTTTCTAGTGGAGTTTTTTTGATCTTCCAGATATAGCATCATGTTATCAGCAAAAAGGAATAGTTTAGTTTGACTTCCTCTCTTCCTATTCTTATTCCTTTGATTTCCTTCTCTTGCCTGATTGCTCCAGCAAGGGTCTGGGGACTATATTGAATTAAAGTGGTGAGAGTGATCAGCCTTGTCTTGTTCTCAAGTTTAATGAAAATTCTTTCAGCTTTTCTCCGTTTAGTATTATACTAACTGAGAGTTTTGTCATATAAAGCCTTCACATTGCTAAGATAAGTTTCTTTGATTCCAATCTTCTCCAGAGTTTTTATCAGAAATGGGTGCTGGATTTTATCAAATGCTTTTTATGCATCTATTGAGATGATCATATGGATTTGGTCCTTAAGCTGTTTGCATAATGAATCACATTTATTGATTTAGGTATGTTGTACCAGCCTTCCATCCTTGGCATGCTTGGTTGTGATGAATTATCTTTTTGATGATTTTTTTTTTTTTACGAGAGAGGGACAATCAGAGAGAGAGAGAGAGAGAGAGAGAGAGAGAGAGAATTAATTTTATTTAGTTTTTCACGTGGCTTTCATAGCTCTGAGACTTCATTGTGTACATGGTACTGGGTTTCAAACTCGTGTACTTGTGCATGCCAGGCAAGTGCTGTGACTGCCGAGCCACCATGCCAGCCCCATTCTTGATGTATTTTTTAATGTGGTTTGCTGGAACTTTTTAAAGGATTTTTGTGTTGATATTCATCAGGGATATTGGTCTATAATTTTCTTTTTTTGATATGTCTTTGATGTGTTTTGGTATCAGAGTTTTTGTGGCCTCATAAAAAGTGTGTTTGAGAGTTTCCTCCATTTCAATTTCTTGGAATAGTTTAATAGGAAATGGTGTTATCTCCTCCTTACAGGTATGGTAAAACTCAATAGAGAATCCATCAGATCCTGGACTTTTCTTTTCTGGAAGGCGTTTAATTGCTATGTGGATTTCGGTGCCTGTTTTTAGGCTGTTTAGGCTTTCATTATCATCCTGTGTCAATTTGGGGATGGTGTAAATGTCTAGATATTAGTCCATGTCTTTCAGGTTATCTTATTTAAAGGAGTACAGTTTTTCAAAGAATTTTTCTGATAATTCATTTGATTTCTGTGGGGTCAGTGATGGTCACTTCCTTTTCATTGGTGATTTTGTTGATTTGCTTCAATTCTTTACTTCATTTAGTGAGATTTGCTAGGGGTCTGTGAACTTTATTTAGTTTGTCAAAGAACTAGCTCTTTGTTTCATTATTTTTTTAAATTCTCAATTTCACTGATTTCAGCTCTAATCTTGATTATTTTCTGTCTTCTGCTGTGTTTGGGGTTAGTTTGTTCTTCCTTTTGTAGGGATTTGAGGTGGAGCAAATAGCTTATTTATTTGTGATCTCTCCTGATTTTTAATGTAGGCATTCAGTGCTATGAATTTTACCCTTTAAACCTGTGGTGTCCCAGAGGTTTCAATATGTTGTGTCTTTATTCTCATTAGCTTCCAGGAAATTCTTGATTTCTGGTCTCATATCTTCTTGGATCCCTTCTTCATTTAATAGTGTATTATTCAATTTCCATGTATATGTGCTTTTTTTCTGTCATAATTTTTGCTGTTAATTGCTAGAATCATGGCATCAAGATCTGATAGGATATATGGAATAATTTCTACTTTTTAAAATTTGCTGAGATTTCCTTTGTGAACTAGAAAATGATCTATTTTGGAGATGGAACCATGCCCTACTGAGAAGAAGGTAAACTCACCCAATTTGGAGTTAAATATTCTATAGACGTTGTTAATGTCATTTGATTTATAGTCTAGTTTAGGCTGGAAATCTCTATTTTTTATGATATATCTATTCGTGATAGAGGAGTATTAAATCTCCTAGTATTATTGTGTTGGAGTCCATAAATGTTTTTATTTCCTGGAGTATATTTTGCACATATTTGGGAGCATTTGTGCTTGGAGCATAGAGATTTACTATGGTTATATCTTCCTGCTGTATTGCTCCTTTTACTATCTATTCTGAGTTATTTATGGTTGTAATCTACTTTGTCATATATAAGGATTGGAACACCAGCTTGCTTTCTTGGGTTGTAAGCCTGGTAGATTTTTTTTCTATTCTTTCATCCTCAATCTGTGGATATCTTTAGCTGTAAGATGGGTCTCCTATAAGCAGCATATTGTTGGATTTTGTTTTTTGATCCAATCTGCTAATCTGTGTCTTTTGAT
>PVKS010034027.1:0-21230 GCA_004027875.1 Aplodontia rufa | reverse complement strand
TACCTACGCCTGCCTGGCACCGCACAATCGGGCGACTCCGACTCCCACATAAATATCCGCAAGTCGCTGCCCCCGCAGACATTTTCCACAACATGTGTGTGACAAGAAACGCTTCTCTGCGTGGTGTGTGTTGTTGTTATTTTTGTTTTAACTTTGCAGTGCGAGATGTGTTGGTCCACACTGCCGTCTCTGTGAAGGCCTCCAGAACGCAGCGAAGAGACACAGGGTATTTATAGAAGGAAGAAAACATCCTTCTTTGGTGTTTTTACCCCTATATGTCCATAAATACACTGACCCTTACGTTTGGTAACTGCTCATTAATAGTCTGTAAACTAGTTATATACATGTCTGTGTATCTAGCCTGCTGCGTTTTTTACAAACTGCCTTGACTTCCCCCAGCCCTTTGGTAAAGAAAATTATTTTCACTTTTAGTAGATGGTACTCTGGGTATCAAGAGCCAGAAAAGTGCAGTTTCTATTTGTAGCTAAGCTATCAGCCCACTGCCTGGGCATGAAGAGGTGGGATGAAATGATCCTGCAATCTAGTTCTCAGTATGTGGGTCAGTGTGGCACACACAGATCTTTAGTTCTTCTACACATTAGAGAACACACAGATTTCTGGTCCACACTGTCCCCCAAATTGTCCAATGTGAGCAAAATAAATTGGCAAAGACCCTGTGCCCCACCAATGCCCATCCTCCACAGGCTCTGCTTTCCCCACTTCCACTAAACCTGTCTAAAAATGGAAACACGATTGCTCTAGCAGTTTTCCTCCCTCCCCCTCCCCCGTAGCCTCCTGTTAAATGAATATTTACATGCTCGCAACTAAATTATACAGGCCAACCCATGTCATCCCTAGGAAGGAGATTCTGGAACTTTCAGATCAGTAGATGTTTTAGTCATTTATGATGAACTTAAATGCCTGAATGTATGTTTCACAGTTCCACCATCAGTCTGGGGAGTGGATCAAACCTGACACTGATGTGGTCAGAATCATTCATAGATTTGTGTCCCTGTGAGCAAGTTGAAGCTTCTCAGGCCCATAATGCACCTGTCACTGGCCAGGGCTGTGCTCTTGGAGAGGTAAAAATTGTCAAGGAAACAGGGAGGAACCACTATTCCCCCTGGTTGAGGTGCTTTTTGGATACATGAGATACTGTATGTGAGATTCCTGGGGCTCAAGAGATGGTTGCTTTTACTGTTTCAACTTCTAGGATTTTGTCCCACCCTCCACCCACCTGGCTGGATGAGGGCAGATTCTCAAAGAAAATAATCGTATCTTTTCCTCTGCAGGAACATTGACCGAATATGTCCTTAGAGATGTGATAAAATGCAACTCATGTTCAAATGGGAAGGTCCTTCCAAAGCTTACTTTATTTGACAAAGATTTAAGTAAAAACTTTGAGCCAACAGACTGCTACACAGAACCCTATAGAAGGTAACAAAGGTAAAAGAAGCCAACCTGACATCTGAACAAATTTAGAAACTTTACTTGACAGCTGGCCTAGAAAATGGAAGATGTTGAAAAATTAGCAATTATTTCACAATCACTCTTTTTGCCTGCCTTGCCTGGTGTGTCCCACTTTTTGACATTTCCTTAACACACCCATATGCAGCAGTCTTGGCAATTAATTAACTAACCTTCACAGACTCCTAGGAGGTAGATGGATGAAAAGCACTGCAGCTTTATCTCTGCTGTTCAGAAAACTAAAACCAGAAAGGTTATGACTTACCCAAAAGTCACACAGCAAGCTTTCAGAAGAGCTGGGATTGATACCAAAGAACTCTGTCTCAAGCCAGGCCACTGTGACCGCCATCCTAAGGTAATATTCCTGACTCACCACAAAATTCAGTCTAGTTACCTAGACCAAGTTTAGTTCTCTGATACTTCCTAGAGGAAGTAGCCTTGGACAGATTTGGCCAGAAAAAATAGAACTGTATTCAACTTAATAGGCCAAGAAAAAGAACAAGGAAGATCGTCAATAAAGAATCTTTCTTTCAGGCAGGCAAGCTGTCAACCAATCAATGTAACCTAGCATCGCAGGGACAATGAAAACAGGAATATACTCAGAGTAGGAGAATATTAGGTTCCTGGTACTGTCAGAGGAAAACAAAGACTTACATAAACAAAGGCCAAGGTGTCCAGGGGCCACACAAGGGAGGCTCGCACTCAGCTTCTAAGTTCAGGCTCTTGCAGTGCTTTGGGCTACAGCGCCAGGCACTGTAGAAGCTCCTACTAAGGCCACCGTCATAATGTCCCTTCGTGGGATGATGTACGGCTTCCTGTCCTTTTGTATTATAAATTCCCATTCTCAGTCTTTTCCCGTATTATTTCCAAATTGTGCTTCCTCTTGCTTTCCTCACACGAAACTCAAGTGCAGACTTATTCCAACTGCCTTTCAGTACAAAGTAGTTGCCATCGGAAGTAATGGCTCTGGGAAAACAATAAAGGAACAAATTATTGCTTAATACAATCCAGAAAGATACCTGTCCAGTGAAAGAATGCATTGTTCAATTATGTGTGGTTTGTGAATATGTAGAATGCGGTGTCACCTGGAGACACTTCACTAATCTTTTGACATATAAATGTCCTCCCAAACAGAAGAATATAATCAGTGGTCTCAACACAAACAAAATACAAAACTTCCCCATGGTGGTTGAGCATTCTTATCCTGCCTGCTATTTGGAACTACGCTTCAAGCAGCCTTTGAAAAGTTGTAGGCTAGGGGCTGGAGCTGTGGCTCAGTGGTTACGGCGCTTGCCTGGAAAGTGTGAGGATGCGAGTTCAAACCCCAGTACCACGTACACAACGAAGTGTCTAAGGAATGAAAGTCACATGAAAAACTAAAAAATAAAGATTGCATCCCTCTTTCCTCTCTCTGTCCCCTCTTTCTTTAAAAAAAAAAATCGTAGGCTAGTTCTTTCTCTTAAATTTTTTTTAAGTCATTTACTACCTGCACCTGTCCATGAAGTCACAACGCAATATGTATCACCTCAGTGGTGGAACGTAAGGCACAGTTTTTATTTTAATAGGAAGACTACCAGGATGCAACAACAGAGGAGCCGATGTATAGGTAGGTAGGAAACAGCTTTGAGTCAAGTTAACATACAAAAACATAGAATCGCTCCAGGTACAGGCTATAGTGACAAACGCAACACCACTTCATGCATCTCAAAGTCAGGGGAAGCACCTTAAAAATGAAAATCTTAAATGTTACGGAGTAGATTCACAAAAGATCCAAATCAAAACCAAATTAATTTTTATTTATTTAAATTTATTATTTGTTAGATGATCTGTTGTTACAATTGAGGGGGAAACATTATCAAATATTCCAAAACAAATGAATATATACTTAGTCATCTGGAGCTAATGCCATGTCATGGATGCCCAGCTTGGCCAAATTAATTTTTTAAATGAATTTTTCTGCCGTTGCTGTTGTTTCCTAACTTTTCATCATTGGGTTAAACCTTTAAGTTTCCTCAAAGGCTTAGTTAGGATTTCACCCAGTTGGGATTCTTCACATCAAACATGGTAAGTTGAGCATTCTTGGTGCCATTTTTCTCATTTGATGACTCGCTTAGGGAACAAGAAAACAAGACCAGAGGAGCCATCAGCCCCTGCCTCGGTGCCTAGTTGGGTTTTGAAATCACTCGCAGTTTCGTGAGCCACTAAGACCTTTTGAATTGAACCTGTAAGAGTGAAATGAGCCCACCAAGCACAATGGCACATTCCTGTAACCTCCTGCTGAGGCAGGAGGATTGCAAATTCAAAGACAGCCTCAGCAACTTAATAAGGCCCAGAGCAGTTTAGCAAGATCCTTTCTCAAAATAAAAAATAAAAAAGGGCTGGGGATGTGGCTCAGTGGCTAAGCACCATTGAGTTCAATACCTGGAACCAAAAAAAAGGGAGTGGGAAGCCCAAGATCCTGGTTTTGGAAAGATGGAGAGTTAATAGATACCATAGCTTGTAAACAAGTACGAGATGTCCAGTGACTAGATGGTATGGACAAAGCCATATGTTGCTTTAAAATAAATCATTATAATCATAATCTTTATAACTTTAATAGGATGATAGTGTTTTTTTATAAGACAAAGCATCCTAGGGCTGTTTCTTTGGTGATAGCGTCCTTGATCACTTCCTGTTTATTTATTATGCAATCTTTTGATGAAGCAAGTGATTGCATTTCTTATTATTTTTTCTGGCCTCCTTTATGTTTTTATTTAGCCCCATTATAGCCTTTAATTGTAGCACAGTGCCAATTCGATCCCCTGTACCTATCCAAATAACTTGAAAGGTGGAAAAATTCCACGGTAAATTCATTTGTTTGATTGTTTTTTAAATGACACCAAAGAACAAAGCTGCTTTCATAGAGCAGGTATTATCTGTTGTCTTTTTTCCCTAATCACAATATCGCGGCTTTTCAGCTTGGCACCTCAGGCTCCCGCGTGAATGTGGAAAAATGGGAGACATCTGAGCAGTGTGGGTTTCATCTGGCTCCCCTCCCCTCTGCTCCCCCTCATCTCTCCTCACTAGAGCTTAGGGTTCTCATCTAGCCGTTTCTGATTCTCATTTTTCAAGATTGGCACCAATAGAAAAAGAGCTTATGAACACCAGACTAGATTCTTATCCTCCATGGGTCTCCTCTATGGGGGAGGTGAGGAGGGAAAAGTGAAACAGAGGTGACAGGATATGGTGCCCTTGGGCACAGTCCAATCATAAGGCAGGTTTCAGACAGGATCCCAATGGCAGTTAAATCAGGATTATAAGAAAGTACCTGCATCCTCTTGGTGGTGCTTGGGAGGGAGGGCAGCCCAGCTGCTCCTGGAACTAGTGCCCCCTTGGCCATCCATCTCTTAGCTGTCTATGCTTGGGACTGACACTGATACCCCCCTGAAACCACACTCCCCACTACCCTGCAGTTAGGACCAACCCCTGCCACATGTCACTTCTGTGTGCCTGAAATGACTGCAGATAATTGACTGCCTTTGGACACCCTTGGCACTTGTACAGACTCCCTTCCTCTCCCCGGTGGCCTGGGGACCTCTGCTACCTGCCTCCACCTCCGTCTGAGAAGCCCTTGGACTCTTCTTCTCACCTGGAGTTTTAAGCAAACCCGTGCCACTTCGCTTAGGAACAGTGGGGTCAAGTGGACAGTGAATGAAGATCACAGAGTGAGTGAGGGAGAGGGAATCTGGTTCATGGGTAAAACCCAAAAGAAATAGGAGATTTTTTTAAAGCACGTGGAAGCTATACCATGAAAATTTGTTTCCAACTAGAATGAGACCACTATTTTGTGAAGTTATGGAAAAGTTAGTACGTTTTTGTTTTGTTAACAGAGAGAGGGACAGTGTGAGAAAGAGAGAGAATTGGTTTTATTTAGTTTTTCTTTCTTTCTTTCTTTTTTTTCAGGGCTGAGGATCGAACACGGGACCTTGTGCATGCTAGGCAAGTGCTCTGCCATGAGCTAAATCCCCAACCCCTTTATTTATATTTTCATGTGGCTTTTGTTGCTCCAACACTTCACTGTGTAAGTGCTGCTGGGGTTTGAACTTCCGCCCTCTTGTGTGCCAAGCAAGTGCTGTTAACCCCTGAGCCACCCTCCAGTGCCAGTGTGTGTGTGTGTGTGTGTGTGTGTGTGTGTTTAAAGAGAGAGGGACAGTGAGAGGGAGAGAGAGAGAGAGAGAATCAATTTTATTTAGTTTTTCATGAGTCTTTCTTTGCTCCGAGACTTGGCTGTGCACATGGTGCTGGGGTTTGAACTCACACCCTCGTGTGTGCCAGGCAAGTGCTGTAACCGCTGAGCCACCGCTCCAGCCCAAGTCAGTGCGTTTTGATAGACACTTTTGTGCTTCCTTCCTGGATTCCACAAGTGGTATAATTTTGTGGAAGAGGCTGCATCTGGCAATATTCATATGGCCTCAAGCATCACATTTCTGAGACACCATTAGAGGTTTTTGTCCCATCTGAGTTTAAAAGTGTTGAAATATTAAGCTTAATCAATGGCTTTTCTTAAATAGTGTATGAATTTCTTTGACTCATTCCCTTTATTTTGCAACAACCTAGTGTTTCTCTCAAACATTGTAAGACATGTTTAAGGCCTTGTGTCCACCTCCACAAAAGGCTTAGCATTGCTCCAGAGGGTGGGAGTCCCCAGGAGGGGCTGAGCTCAGTGCTTCCTAGGTCAGAATTACTCAGGATGGGGAAATAGTGATTCCCGTGTTTCTTTCATCCCTGGTTGTCTTAACAATTTTTATAAATATCTGTAAGTGGAAGAAATCAAATTCAAGCTGGAAACACGTTGTCAATGGGTGGAGGGGTGGGTGTAGGTGTAGGTAAGATATTTCCAAGGCCACAGATAAAAGAGAGCTAATTTAAATGAAAGATTCAAGACTCTTACTCATTTTGAAAATAATACGATGTCTTTCTTCAGAAGGTCTTGATTTGACTTTTGCCTAAGAATGAACAGTACCCTGAATCACTCATTTTCCCCTTCAAACTCTCATCCTAAGGCAGAAATAAATAAAGAAAAGCAGGATTCTGTTATGAAGATAGAAATAATAGGGGAAAAATGAACAAATAAAATAGAATTCTTTAAGTAGGTGAACAATAGAGCAAATTGATTTTTCTGGGCTCTATCATCAGATTAATGGTGTCTCTTTTAGTGCCCGTAAATCAATATCCTACGTGTGCACACACATACACATAACGCATTCTGATTGCTTATCTGTCAGCTATTATCCCTACATCAGTATTTTATGTGCATATGTAGTTTAGAACATTGATATAAATGATCCCCATAGAGCACTTGAACATTTAGAAAACTCAGTTGCTTAAGATTTAATTAGGATACAAAGTCTACAAATGACATTAATGATTTCTCAAATGACTCATTGTAAAATGGTATGCAAGGTATTGTTCTTATGTCTGATCTTGGACTGAATGAAATGTCATACAGTTAACAAATTAAAGCCTAAGTCAGTTGTAAAAAAAAAAAAATTAGAACTCATTACTAGAAAGTACTATTGTAAAGTTTCCTCTCATGTGGAAGCTAGAGAGAAAAAAGGGAGAAAAGGAAAACTGGGGAATCTCATAAAAACAGAGGGGAGAACATTAGAATAGAGTAAGCGCACCAAGGGGAGGGAGGAAGAAAGGGTGGGCAACTACCAGGGAGTTAAGCTGATCAAATTATACTATATGCATATATTAATACACACAATGAAACCCAGCATTCTATAACAAGTGTTTTTAAAAAGAAAGAGCTACTGCATGTGGGTATTGAAGGATTCCTTCCCTTACTCTTTCCTATTTCTTAAGAAGTTAGTATTAAAAACTGAGCAAGGGTCCCAGGAAAGTCTTGTGCATGTTTACGGTATGCGTACGTGCATGGCTTGCACACATAGTATGTATGCTTATTACCTCGCACATTATTTGACACTTTTTTCACTCAAAAACTGTGTGCTCAAATGAGTAAAGAGACAGTACCACAATCAATTCCTTTTTTCCAATTAATTTAAATGTGTGCTTAGCTAGCACTCCTCTAAAGGGACAAAATCTCATGGCGACCCTGAAACCAACCCAGCCTGTCATCCAAAATCACTGTGGAGAGAGCAAAGAGGGAACACCCAAAGTAAAATAGGAAAATTAGCATTGGTGTTATTCTTTGACCACCAATTAATTTTGCCATGTAGATAAAAATAAGACTGGCTATTATATACAGATTGGAAAATAGGAAATTTGCAACAATTATGTTGGAAAATAAGAAATTTGAAACAATGACTGAATGGTCTTCATGCACGAGCTTGCGTCAGCTTGTCATCAGGGCAGGGAGGGGCCTTCCTCAGCATCAGTTAGCCTTTGTCGGTCTGTCTGCATACTTTCGGGTTTCAGGACTTCAACTCTCCTTCATCTTAAAGTTCTGGCTTTATTGCTCTTATTGACCAAATGCCAAAATGTAAATTCATCCTTATTAGAATTTGTGCCAAGAGCGCAAATATAACTTTTATGAGCACAAAGAATACATTTTTCTATTTAACTAATCAAGCAAGGAAACAATAGCTAGTCACCATTCTCTCATCCTTGGTTTCTTTCTTGGGCAGGTTTTGCGCGAATTTTCCCATGGAGATGTCTCCCTGGCAGAGACTGTAAATCATACTCTTGGGTCCCTCGCAGCTAGACAGACTCACTGACTAAGCAAATGGTTTATGGCTTGAGACTTTGAGCAGGGTCTGCAAAATACCCCTTGACAAACTTATCACCAGGAACTGCTGGCTACATAAGCTAGTGTCCCACCAAAATGGGAATCCGTCTGTTTTTCTTTCTCGGGGGCATTTCAAGTTATTAGGCAATCAATACAGTCTATTTCCTTCCTTCTACCCAGGAGGTATTGTGAGCAAACAATGAAAACCCAGCTCTCTATTCATGTTTGAATTTTGCCATTGTGTGTCCGTCGGTATGTTTGTTGGCGTGGCACCACCAAGCTGCAAGATCTCCTGTGTTTCTAGATGCAGCTCTGGTTACCTGATTGCATGAAAACACCACTAGTTAGAGGCGACCTCCGTCTGGAAAGCTATTGAAGGACTTTTTGCTTTGCATATTTTAGCAATTCTTCTTGCAGTTGCCAAGCAAATCTCTCTCGATTCACACACTTAATTGTTCACTCAGAAAAATATTTTGACTCTCTGCTAACACTCAGCTTGGGTATCCTCTCAACATTTTCCAAGCACAGCCTGTGCAGCTAATGTATGACGTCCGTCACTGAGAAAATCCATCAGGGAAAAAAATATATGTATTTATTGTAACTTTTAGACATACAGAAAGGAGTTCAATAAATGGATTTAATGCTTACTCAAAATTTAAGAATCCATTAGGAAGTTCAGTTTTACTATGTCAGTGCGATACATTTCAGACCGTAATCATACCCTTTCCAAATCCCATTTAAAGTAAACCATTTATTTTTTCTACTTTTCCCACAAGTGCCTTAATGTAGAATTTGGATACCTTTCAGAAAAGACCTGTGAGGTAATGCATTGGAGAGACATAACAATATTTATAAAGTTTGGAAAAATCTTTTGCTAAATGAATAGAAGAAATAATCTTTAGCCTTGGCAGAATGGATAACAATATTGATACTGAATTTGGTTGTTTCCTATGATTTTTATAACAGATGTGGGGAATGAGATCTCATTATTATTCTTCAGTGGTTTTTAAGGCAAGACTGGATTTTAGGGGCTTAGGGCAAATCACTATAATGCTAAAAAACTCATATTCTCATTTTTTCCAAAATTACCTTTTTTTCCTTCAGTACTGCAGCATAAATTATAATTAAATGAATTAATGAAAATGCCTAACATTTGTTCTTGTTTTACATATAATTTTAGCACTCATGGAACTTTTTTATTTTAAAAAAGAGGTTTATTAGACATTCACAGTCACATTCTCTGCTTATCTGTTTTAAAGTTGAAGGCAGGAGCTCGGGGTTCCCTGTATCACAAATGGGAATCAATCTCAAATAAGAGAGAAGGTAGTTTTGGTCTTTCTGACTCATTCAGTTCCTGGGCTGCTGTCACCGAAGGTGGAAACTGCAATATGAACACCTGTCCAGGAGGAACTAGACTTGAGATAACCAGCTCATTTCGCACACCCCATTGTCCAACCATCAGATGGTAATTACTTTTAGTCCCATCATCCTCGCCTGGATTCCAGCCAGTGGGCTGCGGGTAGAAGGGTCTATATCACATTTCCATTCATCTGAGCCATCCAGTCTCCTTCTTGCTTGTTTTCAATTACACTGACATGGTGGCTTTGGCACATAGTAAGTAAATAACAACGTATTCAAAAAGAAAGGTCTGAAAGCCAATATCTGAAATATACTCTTGAGGTTTCAAAGAGTACAATGAAATTGGCACAGAAATTCTGGCATTCTGACCCAAAGTCATAAAATACAATTAATTAAGTTAATTGTAGTGAATTTGTGGAATATTTCCCAAAAGTCAAATGCAGCAGATGAAAGTCTAGAAAGCAATGGAAATGTTACTGGATTTCTTACGAAGTAAATAATTAGTAAATTAACTGAATTATTAATTAGATCAAAAAGGTAGAGGATTGGAAGTGTTGTTGAAAGATTTGTTTTCATTCTTACTTTTTTTTCTTAAAGAGAGAAGCATAGTGAGAGAGAGAGAGAGAGAAAAGAAATCAATTTTATTTAGTTCTTCATGTGACTTTTGTTGCTCCAACGCATCATTGTGTATATGGTGCTGGGGTTCAAACCCGTGTCCTTGCGCATGCCAAGAAAGCACCGTAACCTCCGAGCCACCGCTCCAGCCCCTCACTCTTACTTTTTTAAACATCTGCCTAGAAAGAAAAAAAATCCCCAATCTTGATATTCTAGAACATTCCAAAATTAATTTTAAGATGATCTCACTAACTCCATATACTTTTCCTGTTCTTTCTCTAACACACATGAGCTGTTCTCAACCCACTCCCAACTTTCCACACGAAAAGGTTAACACTAATGGTTTCGCATGCTCTTCTTGTATAGTGAAAAGGATCTAAGTGACCATAGATTTGTAGGGGAGGAAAGGAGGAAGGGATAGCTGGAGGGAGGGAAGAGGAGGGGAGAATAGGGAGGGATCTAGGAAGACAGTCAACAATGTAGCATACTCTTTACCCCCCTGAGAATCCAAATAGTACTTACGCAGTCATTTAATTTTGGAAAATTCACAATCTAAGCATTTATATCGCTTCTGGGACAAAATATAAGAGAATCAAGAGACATGTGTGTGGGCCATGTGGGGGTAATTCTGATTTAAGAACAAATCCATATCAAATTGTTACTTTATATGCTCTTATGATTGTACAATAACTCAGCATCTTAACAAAAATAAAAAAAAAATAAAGTAACTACTTTTGATTCAAAAACCCCACATTAAGCATGGTCACAACATTAGATCTCTTTCTCCTTGTTCTTAACTTTCTCTTCCCCCTCACTTAGAAACACAGGCCTCTTGAGCTTACTATCCCTCCCTCACTAACCCTCATTCAATCATTCCCATCTTTTAATTTTTAGTAAATGAAAAATGCTAAATTTTAAAATACCAAATATGCAATAATGTTATTTTTGCTTTTGTTTTGTTTTATCTAACTAAAAAAAAAAAGCATTTTTCTCTGGGATATAAAGAATTGTTTTCAGTCTTTACAAATTTTTTTAAGTTAATTACATATTCCAGAAAACATTGATTAAAAGCCAACGTGCAAGTTTTCTGCTAGACACAAACCATAGAAAGATATTTATGGCATCAACTGCACTCTCAAGGAGTTTAAAGCCCAAGAAACAAAGATAGAAGCTCTTTGATACTTACAAAAGAGAATAAATAAATAAAGTGCCCCTAAATATCATGGGTGCTCTAATAGAATTCTAAACAGGATGGAATAGAGCCATAGAAGAAGAGAGCTATTCTTACAGGAGTGTTAGAAACAGTTCAAAGTGGGAACATTTGAGATGGATCTTGAGGACTAGGTAGGAATCAGAGTGGAGTGGAAGGCAGGTAAACACCCAGATAGGAAACTGCCTAGTGGGTCTTCATGGCATTTGGGTATAAGAGAGGCCACAGCAGCAATCAGACCAGAGAGACTATGAAGAGCCTGATCCGCTCCACCAGGAAACCGACTTCTTCCAGTAGTCAATGGAAGTCCTTAAAGAACTTTAATTGGGGGACTGGAGCGGTGGCTCAGAGGTTACAGAGCTTGCCTGGCATGCGCAAGTATGCGGGTTCAAACCCCAGCACCACGTACACAAGGAAGTGTTGAAGCAACAGAGGCCACATTAAAAAAACAAATAAAAATTGTTTCTCTCTTTCTCTTTCTCTCTCACTGTCCCTCTCTCTTTAATTGGAGCATCCTTCAGGGTCCAGGAAAGGGTATGCATGAGATATTTTCAGTGGTCCAGACAGCAAATCAGGAGAGCCTAAAATAAGGCTATCACAATGTGACCAGAAGGAATTAAAGAGGAGAGAGCAAAGAAGAGGAACTTTGGAACTGGTTGCCGATTAGATGCCATTAAACAAAAGTCACATGCATAAAGGTAAGTTATGCAATTTTTTTTTAATTTTTTGTTTTGTTTTGTTTTACTTAAGTAAAACTGAAGCAGAAACACCATTAACACTGAGCATCAACATTGCCCGGTGGAAAGAACACAGCATGTGTGAGCAAGCTTCGATATGATCCAGGATCCTCCACTTCTACCTTAGCTAGCCTTTTTGAACCTTTTTGAGCCTGTTTTCTTTTCTTTTTCTTTTTTTCTTTCTTTCTTAAGAGAGAGAGAGAGGGAAAGAGAATCAATTTGATTTAGTTTTTCATCCAGGTTTTGTTTCTCCGACACTTAGGTGTGTATGTGGTGCTGGGGATGGAACCCGGTTTCTCACGCATGCCAGGCAAGTGCTCCGATCGCCGAGCCACTGCTCCATCCCTGTCTCAGTTTTCTTAACTGCAGAATGGAAATGCAATGAAATATATTTTAAGAATTACACGGTACATCATAAGCATCCGCTGCATGTCCTTCAGTCTAAATGCCTTTTAAAAGAGGACTCAAGGACACCCTTTCCAACTGCAAGCCATTTAGCTGAGCTCTAGAGTACTAAGAAATAACAGAAGCAACTGACTTGCCATGCTAGCAAGCCACCATTGAAGACGCGATGGCTGTTTAGAGCTCATGCTTCGTAAAGTCCATAAGGCAAAGCACCACAAACAGTCTCTATGCTCTCTGGTTATAAACCACAAACCAAAGGAAAGTCCTCACATGGGCATGGGGTGGAAATGACAGCTGGGAGCCACCTGGGGTGCTGCTGTCTCACCTACATACTCCCAATAGTATCACTTCAAACATGAGCGACAGGCTCAGTAAAGACACTCACGTGGAGCAGAACAATCACTAATCTAGCTAACTGTAGACTGTTTTTAATGACATTTTTGTTTTGAAAATAAAGGTGCTTCCTCTACAATGAAAACTATCAAACTTTGAAAAAAGAAATTGCAGAAGATCTGAGTAGATGGAAAAACATTCCATGTTCATGGTTAGGCAGAATCAATATAATCAAAATGGTCATTCTACCCAAAGCCCTATATGGATTTAAGGCAATCCCCATCAAGATACCAATGCCATTCTTCACGGATATAGAAAAAGCAATTCTCAAATTCGTATGGAATAATTGAAGACCCAGAATAGCCAAAACATTACTCAGCAAGAAGGAGGAAGCAGGTGGTATCTCAATTCCTGACCTGAAATTATTCTATAGGGCTACAGTAACCAAAACAGCATGGTACTGGTATTAAAACAGAATGGAAGACCAATGAAATAGAATAGAGGATTCTGAGATGAACCCCCATACCTTTAACTCTCTGATATTTGATAAAGGGGGCAAAAGCATAGTGTGAAAGAAAGATAGCCTGATCAACAAATGGTGTTGGACAAATTGGACAGCCATGTGTAAACAATTGAAATTGCATCCTTATCTTTCACCCTACACAAAAATTAAATCAAAATGGTTCAAAGATCTGGACATTATACCAGCAACTTTAAATTTACTTGAAAAAGAAGTAGGATCAACCTTACAGGACATAGGGGTCGGCACTGCTTTCCTTAACAAGACTTCTATGGTGCAAGCATTAAAGTCAAGAATAAATGAATGGGATGCCATTAAACTAAAAAGCTTTTGCACAGCTAAAGATTTAGTCAAGAGTGTCAAGAGAGAACCTACAGAATGGGAGAAAATCTTTGCCTGCTACACCTCAGACAGAGGGCTAATATCCAGAATATACAAAGAACTAAAAAATCTACACACCAAAATCACAAATAATCCAATCAATAAATGGGCCTCGGAACTAAAAAGAAACTTCTCAATGGAGGAAGTCCAAAAAACCTATAAACATATGAGAAAATACTCTACATCACTAGCAATAAGAGAAACGCAAATAAAAACTTCACTGAGATTCCACCTCACTCCGGTCAGAGTGGCAAAAATGAAAAATACGAACAATGACAGATGCTGGAGGGGCGGTGTGAAAAGAGGAACACTGTCACATTGCTGGTGGGACTGCAAACTGGTTCAGCCACCCTGGAAAGCAGTGTGGCAACTCCTCAAGAAACTAGGCCTGGAACAGCCTTATGACCCAGCTATCCCACTCCTGGGTATTTTCCCAAAAGAGTTAGAATCGGCATATTATAGAGATACGGCTTCATCAACATTTATAGCAGCTCAGTTTAGTATAGCTAGATTATGGAACCAACCCAGATGCCCCTTGACAAAGGGATTCAAAAACTTTGGTACATTTATACAAGGGAATACTACTCAGCTATTAGAGAAAATGATATTATGGCATTTGCAGCCAAATGGATGGAGTTGCAAAAAATTATGATGAGTGAAATATCCCAATCTCAGAGACTCAAGGGCCGAATGTTTTCTCTCATTTGTGGAAACTAGAATACAATCAGAAACAGTATGATAGATGGCTAAGCTAATAAGAACCTCAACATGTATGAATTTTTACATGAACAAGGGGAACCTTGCCTAGGATGCTGGGAGACATAGGGAGGGGGACAGGGAGGGGAGAGGGAATAAGAAGGACATCAAGGAGACCGGAGGGAGGAAGTATGGGGGAATCTACTCAGAGGGAAACTTTCGACTTCCATGAGAAGTTCATTTAACACACAGGTTTAATAGGGGGAAACATGGAACCATGGGGAACCTAAGGAGGGAAACCATGGAATGGCATCAGCCTTGGCTTGCCCTGTCATTATATTTTTGTTCTTGATTGTTTGATAACGATTCCCTCCTAATTGTAAGTCCATATTTAACGAATAAAAAAAAGAAAAGAAAAGTCCTAGCTGGGCATGGTGGCACACACTTGTGATCCCAGTGACGCAGGAGGCTGAAGCAGGAGGACCACGAGGTCGAGGCCAACCTTAACAACTTAATAAGAACCTGTTCCAAAATAAAATAAAATTAAAATAAAACAAAAATAAAGGCTTGGGATGTTGCTCAATGGTAGAGTGCTCCTGAGTTCAATACCTGGTACCTGAAAAGTAAATAAATAAATAAATATCCTATTGTAGGCAAGCGCTCTCCCATAAACTGAGCCCATAAACATTCTAATATAGAGTGACCATTGTGCATTAATTGGGTATAGATACAAGGAATGATTTAGAGAAGATATTACTTGCAAACTTCCAGTTGCTTATTTAAACATGCTTTCATGATTTGTACCAATTAAATAAATGAAAATTGCCCAACCAATTAAAGTAAAAATATGAAAAATTTGTGCGTACATTTGTACTTACTTGGAATCAAGCAGTCTTTATAAGACTAGCTTATTTTTTGGCTGTATAAATAACCAAGCAAATATTTATTGAATACAATGATGTGTAAGATGTAATCAGAGCTCAGATGGAGACTTCAATCTAAAGTGCACGACCGTCATCCAGAAAGGGACGACTGAGCCAAAGGTGAAATACACTGAGTACCAAACGATGCTAGTTAGACCTACTAAAGAATCCAGGAGGAACAGGGGCAGCTAGGAACCAGAGCAATGCAAAACACTTCGTGGAGACAGCTGCTTCCTCACAAACAAGGGTGAGCAGCTTCTGTATATTTGAAGTGAAGAGGAAAGAAAAAAAATAATACTTTTGTGGCACTATTTATTTATTTATTTATTTATTATTTATTTATTTTGGCACCAAGGATTGAACTCAGGGGCACTTAACCAAAGAGCCACATCCCAGCCCTTTTATTTATTTTTTCATTTACTTACTTATTTATTTGTTTAGTTACTTACTTATTTGTTTTTATCTTTTTTTTGAGACATTGTCGAAGTTGCTGAGGCTGGCTTTGAATTTGCGACCCTTCCACCTCAGCCTCCAGAGCTGCTGGGATTACAGGTATGCACCACCGCACCTGTTTGTGGCACTAATTATAATCCCACTCTATTTTAGACAACTGTGCATAGCGAAAAAATAAAAAGAAAGAAAAACCTTAGAAAATATGATATCAAAGTAACATCACAGAAAGGATTTCTTTCTCCATCAAGAATAATAGTGGTTTTGACTGCTCTCTACGTGATAGGCAATGTGCTAAATGTTTTATCCGAACTGTTTCACTTGATTGTCGTAACAATATGTGAGGTATGTGGTGCCAATCATGTCTTTTGGAGCTGAGGTTTAAAGTTACACAGTTGGGGCTGGAGCGGTGGCTCAGCAGTTATGTGCTTGCCTGGCATGCACAAGTATGCGAGTTTAAACCCCAGCACCACATACACAACGAAGTATCCAAGGAATGAAAGTCACATGAAAAGCTAAATAAAAATTGCTTCTTTCTTTCTCTCTCTCTGTCCCCTCTTTCTTTAAAAAAGTAAATAAATAAAGTTACACAGCTAGAAAGCATAGGACTAGGCGCGACTTTCAAACTCTTCACAGGGCTGGGAGTGCACATCAGCTGTAGAGGGGCTTGCGTAGCATGCGTTCAATCCCCAGCACCACAAAAAGTGAAAAATAAGCTCATTCTCTTGATTTTGCAATTTTGAGCTAACTCCATGATTTCCAGAGCTTATTTAAAACAATTTTGAACCACAAAGTGTTCCTTCTTCATTCAGCAAAGAGTATTAACCACCTCTATATAAGCCAGACAGTTCATAAGTATGGGAGATACAGAGACATCACGACACATTTAATCGAGCTTTCAGCCTAATTGTGAAGACGGAAAAGTAATCAAATCTTCATAATACAGTCACTAATGAGAAGACACTAAAACAATATGCCGTGGAGGTTTCCTGCCTTACCGTGAGGAAGAGTCAGAGAAGGATTTCCAGAAGTGGCCCCCATAGAGTACTTTCTCTCTTTTTTTTTTTTTTTAATTTTTTTTTTCATCTGGGCTTTGTTTCTCTGACACTTAATTGTGTATATGGTGCTGGGATTTGAACTCGGGTCCTTGAGCATGCCAGGCAAGCACTCCAACCCCTGAGCCACCACTCCAGCCCCCAGAGAGTACTTTTAAAGGAGAAAAGAAAAAAGATTCCACAGGGTAATAAGACATCCTGGGAACAGGGAATAACGTGCACAAGACAAAAGAGTTGAGAGAGAGCAGGTGTGCTCAGGAAAACACTGTCTTTCAGAATGGCTAAGGTTACTTTCCACAGTCTAACTCAACCTCCGAAGACTGATCAATCAAGCTACTGCATATCTCGCTCTGACACATAGCAAAACTGTGTTATCAATATAAAATTTATTAAAGAGATATTTTACATCCTTTTTGTATTAATTCTTCAGAATCCCGCATGTATCTTATACTTAAAGACCAACTTGGTTTGTGCTAGCCCCTCTCCCAGTACTCACTAGCCTCACGCAGGGGACGAACTGCTTCTTTATCTATGTATATATAACTGCATGCCTTAGCTCCACAATTACATCGGAGACTGTTTGAGAACTCACTATTCAGCCTTCACATCTCCAAGAACCTGGATGGTACTGAGCCTGTAAGTATAGATTGATTATTAGCTGGAACCCGTATGTAGAACAGAAGCAAGCTGTATGTAACACCCTCAGGATTATTCTTTCCACACTGATAAAGGGCAATTGTAGACTTACAAAACTGATGTTCACGGTAACATGATGGTTTAAAATTAATCCAATTTTAGTCTCTCAAAGATTTTTTAAGATTATTTGATGCATTATTATTGATAGTAGGGGAGTGGTGTTAGTGTTACTGTACCCAGAAAACGAATTTCCAATGTTATCTTAGAGCAAAACAAAAAAGTCAGCAGAACTACAAAGATAAATAGACAATTCTCAAATATTTTATGAGATTTTTTAACAAAACTTTCTCTAGTTGACAGAATAAGCAGACAAAAAAATCAATAAGAATATCATGGTTAAGGGAGGGGCGGGGTAGGGTGGGGATAGGGAGGGAGGGAAGGGAGGAATCTAGGGGAGGAAGCAGTAATGTAGCTTACTCTTTACTCCCCCGAGATAATACTTATGCAATTACTTAACTCTGGAAAATGCATTTGTATCTGTTATAGCGGAAATATAAGAGTCAAAAGACTGGGGTGTGGGCAATGTGGGGGTGAGTCTGGATTAGGATCTAGTGCATATCATATTGTTACTACATATACATTTATGATCATACAGCAACACAAGTCCTCAATAAAATAAAATTTAAGACTGTAGGACCAAGAGCAGTGGTGCACACCGGTAATCACAGTGTCTTGGGAGGCTGAATCAGGAGGACCACAAGTTTGAAGCTGGCCTCAGCAACTTAGAGACACTAAGCAACTTGGGGAGACACTGTCTAGCAATAAAAATTTCAAAAAAGTGTTGGGGGTGTGTGGCTCAGAAGTAAAGCACCTCTGTACAAAAAAATAAAATAAAAAGAAAGAAAGAAAGAAAGAAAGAAAAAAGAATGTAGGTATTGAAATAGTGAAGAGAAAAAATAGCCTTTGGAAAATCTTGAAAATATGTTGTGGTCTAGTACTTGGTTAATTTTTATGCCTGTTCTATGTGCACATGGCAATACTATGTATTATGCTCTGGAGTATAAAATTCTACCTTAATCTGTTGGACCAACCCTATTTATTGTGTGATTTAATTCTTCTACAGCCTTGACATTTCAGGTCTATTTTGATCTTTGAATTCTGAGAGAATTATATTAGCTCCCGATTATAATCATGGAATTTGTTATAATTCCTTAAATTTTTGCTTTTTATGTTTTAAAATAATGTGTCTAGAAGTCTGTAGCTGTCTTATTATCTTTGGAGATTGTATGGTGAAATTCATTATTATTATTCATTGTTTGTTTTAGAATTCTTTAACCTTGAATTCTGCTTGCTTCACATAATAACATTACAGTGTTTGTTTTCATTTTATTATATTTGCCTGGTATGCCTTTTTATTTTCTAATTGACTATCTTCTCACACTGCATGTAGCTATCTGATAAATTTTGGCTTTTTTTGCAATCATGACATTTTAAAATTTCTGATATTTTGGGCCTTCTTCCTATTACTTTATGTTTTTTTATTTACTGTCCTTTATTTTAACTTTTTTTCATTTGTTTTTTCAATAATTCAATGTTTATTAAATTATTTTTTCTTCAAAAAAAATCACAGCTTGAACAACATAATTTGCAAACTTAATCCAATGGACCTATACAGGACAATTTTTCTCCACAAACATAAAATACACATTATTTTTAAGCTCATGTAGAACTTTTATTGAAACTGACAGTATGGGGGCTGGAGCAGTGGCTCAGCAGTTGTGGCCCTTCCCTGGCATGCGTAAGTACACAGGTTCAAATCCCAGTGCCCATGTACACTACTAAGTGTCAGAGCAAAGAAGGCCATGAGAAAAACTCAATAAAAATTGGTTCTCTCTCCCTCTCTCACTCACTGTCCTTCTTTCTTAAAAAAAAACAAACAAACAAAAAAAAACCATATGCTGAACTGTAAAGCAAATCTCAATGAATTTAAATACATAAAAACCTTATAGAGTATATTTCTGACCATAATGCAGTTAGGCCAACTAGAAATCAACAACGAAAAACCAGAAAATTTTTGTATATTAACTAAACACACAAATCAATTAAAAATCAAGAAACATATTTACAAATAACTCACAGTTTAAAAGGAGAAAAGTAAAAAGAAATCTCAGCCTACTACTGAAGCCAGATAAGGGCAACAAAAGAAAATTACATGCCAATGTTCTTTATGACCATAAATGCAGACATACTCAACAAAGTACTAACAAGCTCAGCTGAACAGCACCTTAAAAGGTCTTACGCCGTGATCAAGCGGAATTTATCTCTGTAATGCAAGCACTGTTTAATTCAAGCAGATGAATAAATGTGATAACCACATCAGCATAAGATAAAACTAACATCACAAGTTCTCAAGAAATGCAGAACATGCATTTGATAAAATTCAACATTCTTCATGATTAAAAGCCCTCAATAAACTAGATATTAAAGGAAAGCGCTTCTACATAATAAAGGCTATATAAGAAAATCCCACCATTAACATCGTACTCAAATGGTAAAAACCTGGGACTAAGCAGTGGCTCAGCGGTTTTGGCGCTTGCCCGGCTTGTGCAGGAAGGTGAGTTCGAACCCCAGCACCACGTCCACAACGAAGTGCTGAAGCAACAAAGCCAAATGAAAAACTAAATCGATTCTCTGAGACTCTCTCTCCCTCTCTCTCTTACTGTCCCTCTCTCTTTAAAAAAAAAAAAAAGAAATTGAAAGCTAAGATAACTACGATCAGGACCAAGATAAGGATGCCACTCTTTCCACTTCAGTATAGTACTAAAAGTTCTAGCCAGAAACATTAAGCAAGAAAAATAAATAAAAACATCTACATCAGAAAGGAATGGGTGAAATTCTTTGTTCACCTATGATATGATCTTATGTAGAGAAAACTCTAAAGACTTCACCCTCTAAAATTGTTAAAACTAATAAATTTAGTAATTTAAAAATATGAAATCAACACACAAAATTCAGTTGTTTCTATACACTCACAACAAACTATCTAGAATAGAAATCAATAAAACAAAACCATTTGCATTAGCATCAAAAACAGTGAAAGAGAGCTGAAGCAGTGGCTCAGCTGTTACGGTGCTTGCCTGGCATGCACGAGTATGCGAGTTCAAACCCCAGCACCAGGCACCCGATGAGGTCTTGCAGCAATGAAGGTCACATGAAAAATGAAATAAAATTGATTCTTTCTCTCTCTCACTATATCTCTCTCTTAAAAAAAAAAAAAAACTGTCACACTGCTGGGGGGACTGCAAACTGGTTCAGCCACTCTGGAAAGCATCATGGAGAATCCCAAAAGATTAAGGATGGAACCACCTTATGATCCAGCTATCCCACTCCTGGGTATTTTCCCAAAAGAGTTAGAATCAGCATATTATACTGATGTGGCTTCCTCAATGTTTATAGCAGCTCAATTTACTATAGCTAGACTATGGAACCAACCCAGATGCCCCTCACTTGACGAGTGGATACAAAAACTTTGGTACATATATACAATGGAATACTACTCTGCCATTAGAGAAGACAATATTATGGCTTTTGAAATCAAATGGATGGAGATGGAAAGAATTATGCTTAGTGAAGTATCCCAATCCCAGAGACTCAAGGGCTGAATGGATTCTCTCATCTGTGGAAACTAGAATACACGGGGAAGCAGTATGTTA
>PVKS010034026.1:0-21251 GCA_004027875.1 Aplodontia rufa | reverse complement strand
ACACACACACACACACAAAACCAACTCAGGATGGGTCATGGAGCTAAAATGTAAACCACAAAGCAATGAAACTCCTGCAGGAACAGGGAGAAAATCTGTCCGACCTTGGGTTTGGTGAGGACTGTTACATTATAATAGTGAAAACACAATCCACTAATGAAAATAATTGTCAAGGTCGACCTCACCAAAATGATAGCTTAAGAAGCAATAAGTTGAAATTCTTAAACACATCTTACTCATCCAACAATTTTTTTTGGTGAAATGTTTCATTCTGGATAAGTCCGTAAGTGTTGGAGTACTATGGTCAAGGAGGAATACCTAGCTGATTATCGCACCACCCAACCCTCCAGGCACAGCACTGAGGATCCTCTTCTGTGGTGCCTGCAGCCAGCTGGCCACCTGCAGCATCCTGAACTACCCTGTACCAGGAACCAACAGCACTCTCTTGTCTCAGTGTCTTATGCTGGTGGCTCTTTTTTGGGCAGTGTTGGGGGAGCAGTGGGAGGTACAGGTGATCAAACTCAGGGTCACTCTACCTCTGAGTTACATCCCCAGCACTTTTTACCATATTTTTGAGACAGGGTCTCACTAAGTTGCCCAGGTTGGCCTTGAACTCGTGGTCCTCTGCATTGCTGGGATTACAGGTGTGTGCCACCATAGCTGGCTATGATAGCAGTTTTAAAATGTTCTCCTTGCCTGCCTGGTGGTCCTTAGAGGGCTGCCATCATGTCTTCGATTTCCTGGAACCCCTATGTCCTTACTTATGGCCTGGAATATAGTAGGGGCATAATAATATTAAAAACAAAACAAAACAAAACACCAACAAGCATTCAGGTGACATTTGTGTTTGTGCAAAAGAGAATGATTCCCTCCATCTGGCTACGGCTGGCTTCCTTGGTTTGGACTATACTTATTTTTCCCGTGTGAATGTGTAGAAGGCTTCTCAACCATGAAGTCACCCTTCCTAACAGATTTAAATGATTCGTTCAAGCCCAAAACTCTCACTTCTAAATTTTAGGATGTGATTTCTTTTTTATGCTCTATTCACTCATTTACAAAACACACAAGTCTGTGTGCACATATGTGTATATATAGACACACATTCACACATATGTAGCTATACAGAAATGAACGGAAGGATGAAGTAAGTGTCTGATGGGGATGGGGAAAATGAATTAAACAGAATATTTTGAGGAATGTAAAATATTTAGTTATATGGATACATATATACATGGTATGTGTTTGCATCATACATACATGTATATATACACATATATATATACATGTACAATGTCTACTGACACACATAAACATGTATGAATGCAATGTACCTATAAGCCAATGTACACATATATTCATATACTCCCTATATATTATATATGTATATATTTTTACATTTAAATAGATATACATATACACATAGTTTCTTATCCCACATCCTTGTAAACTTGAAATATCCTGTTGAATTCACCTTCTTGATCCCTATCAGATATACCTCTCATCCTTCTCAAAGCTCTCCTCTTTCCCACCAAAGGTAATACCACCCTGCCAGCATTTTTATTTTAGCACTTTACAAGTACAGCTCTGCCACCTGCAAGCTGAGTTGCCTTAGGAACTTCTCTAACTTCTGCATCTCTGGATATCCATTTCTACATCTGTACAATGGTTGTGGTAATATATTCCCACATCACCATTTTGATTGGAATAGTCATTGAAAGTCTACCAAAACACTCTACGTACCGAACACATGTACCATCTCTATACAATAAGCATTCATTAGCTGTGACTTCCCCACATTTTATTAGTTACAAAATAGTTGTGTGCGTTGGGAGGGAGGTAATGATTAGTAGTTCAAATCCATCCTTACCCCTTTCTTTAGCCTAAGCTGGCCTTGGGCTTGGGTGATAACAATGGCTGACTAGCTGGTTGCCACCTCTACAATCCCCCCATCTCAAATTCCAGACCTAGGCACTATCTGTCCCAAATACTGAGTTGCTCCCCCAGTCTGCAAAGGAACTGTTGCCTGCTAGATGGGGTTGGCTCTCACCCTCCTTGCACCAAACCAAGCAGCCCTGCCCATCTGCCAGGTTCCTCTGTTACTTCCTGGTACCTTCCTGCCTTTACCTCTTGGACTAATTTTTCTTCTCACTTTCCCCCTCATTCCAATTCTATTCTATTCATTTGCAAGTGAGAGCTACAACTTGTGTGAAACAGTTCTCGGTGAATCTCAGGACTATGTCCACCAATTCACCATATTTTTGTCCAAAGCATTCACATATTTACATCTTACATTCCATAAAGACTGTGATCTCTGGTGGGACAGGGACCACATAATGCTTCTTCTCTGGTGGTATGCCATAGCAACTAGCATAGGTTTAAAAAAATGTTGTCACATTCAGTGAAAACTTATTGATCTTTGAAATAAATACTAGAACATCTGCAATGTTTATGTCTTCTGGCTTTTAAAATAAGGTTACAACTTTTGTATCTTAAAATAACAAAGGACTAAATAGTACCATCTCTTTCTAGAAATTTTTAAGTAGTCAGGTAGATGCCTGTAGTCTTAGCTACAGAGGACACTGGAGCAGAAGGATCACTTGAGCCCAGGAGTTTGAGGCCAGGCTGGGCCACAGAGTGAGATACCATCTCAAAATAAAACAGATTGTTAACTAAACAGTGCTTCAATACCAGGGCCAACAACAATATCAAGTGTAAATTTACACATTGAATACATTACATTGATAGAGTTCAATACATAGAAACACTAAATAGTTTTAATTTTCCACCTATGGTTTGTAAAGCCCAAGGGCCCAAAATGACCTCAATGTTGAACAGGAGGCATATCCATCTGCCAGCAGTAATTGTTTTATTGACTTGATTACAGAATAACTATTTCCATGGTCAAAAGGATCTATCCAAACACATTAGCCTTAGATACACAATGGCAGTAATTAGAGATGCATATTTTCTGTATTAAAATATGAGTCAGTAGGCACAGCATAGAATAACATATTATTAACATTTATTCAGCATCTTTCTTTCACTGATTTTGATGCATGATTAGGCCAAATCTATTTAAAACAAAAAAAAAAAAAAAAAAGAAAAACAGTTTTACCGAGATATCACTGACATGCCATGTAATTCGCCAATGTACAGTATATAATTAAATGGTTTTTTTAGTATATCCCCCCCCTTTCTACTTGTTCAAATTATGTGGTTAGACTGTCACTACAATCTAATTTTGAATATTTGGTCTCCAACTCCAAGAGAAAGCCTGATCTTCTTTCCTCCGTACTATACATCTTATCCCCTAAATCTGGTCCTAAGCAACCACCAATCTATTTTACATATCTGTCCTTTCTAGACATTTGCTAGTGCTTTGTAACTGGCTTCTTAGCCCAGTGTGTTCAAAGGCCATCCATGTCACAGCATGCATCAGTATTTCCTTTCATTTGACAGCTGAATCATATTTTATTATAGAAGTAACACATTTTTTACCCATTCAATAATTGAGGTAATTGAGGGCTATTTGGGTTGTTTTTGATTCTACATTTCTTTCTTTCTTTTTTTTTTTTTTTTTTTGGGTAGTGCTGGGAATCGAACCCAGGACCTCACACACACCAATCAAGCACTGTAACGTTGAGCCACACTCTCAGCCACGGTTGTTTCCAATTTGCAGCTATTGTGAATGCTGTAATACCACCATGAACATAAGGGAACAAGTGCTTTTATGGACATAAGCTTTCATTTCTCTCCAGTACACACTTAAAACTGGAATTGCCAGGTCTGATAGGAACACTGTTCAACCATTTGAGGAGCTTCCTGACTATTTTCCAAGATGGCTGCAACATTTACATTTCTACTGGTAGCATGAAGGATTCAATTGCTCTCCATCCTCACCAACACTTATTTTAAGTCTTTTTGAATCTAGTGGGTGTGAAGTGGTCTCTCATTGTGATTTTGATTTGCATTTGCCAAAAGACTGATAATGGTTTGTTTTTTATTTTAATTTAGATCTAACTTGATTTAAAATGGAAGCAGTGTAAAATTCAACTTTATGTCAAACTCGACTTTACTGTTTTTCTAGGACTACATTTCACTTTATCAATAATACAGCATCCAAATTGAGAAATGGTGTAAGTATAAAACAAACCCCTGGATTTCAGAGCCTTAGTTTACTTTTTTTTTGTACAAGGACTGATAATGTTGAACATGTTTTTATTTTATTTTTGTTTGTTTGATTGATTGATTGATTTTGGTACCAGGGATTGAACCCATGGGTACTTAAACCCTGACCTACATCTCCAGTCCTTTTCATATTTTTATTTTGAGACAGGGTCTCTCACTAAGTTACTTAGGGCCACCCTAAGTTGCTGAGACTGGCTTTGAATTTTCATTCCTCCTGCCTTAGCCTTCCAAATTGCTGGGATTATAGGTGTGTGCTACCATGCCAGGCCTTGAACATGTTTTAATGTGCTTATTTGACATCTACAGATCATTTTTTGGAGACGTGCCTATTGAATCCTTTAGTTTTATTTTGAGTTGTGGAAGTTTACATATATACATATATCTATGCATATATACACACATAACCACACATATACATATAATATGGATACAAGTCCCTTTAGAGATATTTTAAAATATTTTCTTCCATTCAACAGATTGTCTTTTCACTTCTTAATGGTGTCCCTTGTAGCACAAAAGTTTTTAATTTGGATAAAATCCAATCTCTTTTTTTCCCCTTTGTTTGTACTTTTTGTGTTGTATCTAAGAAAACTCTGTTTAACCCAAGGGCATGATGATTTACCCCTGTTTTTGTTTAACAGTTCTATAGTTCCAACTTTCACTTCAATTTTTGCATATTGTATGAGGTAGGGATCCAACTTTATCCTAATACATGTAGATATCCAGTTGTCTCAGTTCATTTGTTGAAGACAAGATTCTTTCCGCATGTAATTATCTTGATACCCATGTAGAAAATCAATTGACCATAATTGTAGGGGTTATTTCTAAACTCTGTTATCTTTATTTTTATGCCAGTACCACACTGTAGCTTTGTAGTTTTTGCAATTTTGACATCCCCAAATTTCATTTTGATAGAACTATTTTAATACAGATGTTGGTATACTAAAAGTCACTGGAAAAACCTAATTTTCCATCTGACTGATGCTCATTAGATGGCAAAAATAGTTAATCTTCTGATCATTAAAATGTACCTTAATCATTTATACACCCTATGATCATTAAGCATCCATTTAATAACTTCATCAATTTAGTACATTCAGAATTATTTAAACAAATATCATCAGAATCATTCTAGTTGGATACAATGTGGTGACTGCCAAGTCTTAAACACAAAGAAACCTGGAGCTAAAGTAACTGGAGAATGTCATTGTCCCGGTCAATGCTGTGATCCAGAAAGATCTTCAAACTCAGTAAAGACAAAATATTTCATGGTGTTGCTCACAGCATTTTCTAGTAGTCTGTAGCAAGAGGTGGTTCCCCCTCAGAATCTGCCAACATCTTTCCTAGCCTCAGAGCTAACTGTGGCTTACAGTTCTGCCCATGCTTTACCACCGATTATACTCTAAACAACATTAAGAAAACAAGACAACTCACTGTCTCTAACATGAAGCTACAACTGAGAAAGCTAGGATTTACTCGGGTACCTTCTAGTTTTTGCAGAATGTTTTCACTACAGTGGAAATTTGAGCACCTGAAAGACTTCCAGCTCTTTCACTGTTTACTTAAGACAAACAGCCAATTTCCATCTCACTGAATTTTTTGTTCATTTGAATGAAATGGCCTTCCATCTAACCTATTCCACCAGTCTATTCCAAAACCCCAAATGTTTCCAATATACATAAGAGATTTTCTTTCTCCATGCAAGAGTAAGGTGAGAGTGAGAATTCTCTAATATTTTTGTACTTATTTTCAACTAAAAGTTATTTAGATTTCAGCTTACCATTAATTGTATATTTATAAATCAACCTGAAATGTTTAAAGTCTTTAGCATTCCACTACTTCTATGGGATTAGCTTCCCTGCCCCTCCTTCCTTCAGTACTGAGAATGGAACCCAGGGCCTCTTCCACTGGGCTACACCCCGAGACCTTGCTTTAAGTTTCATTTGAGGGGCCAGATCCAGTAACCACAGTGGTTACGGCGCTTGCCTGGCATACATGAGGACACGGGTTTGAACCCCAGCACCATGTACACAATAAAGTGTCAGAGTAACAAAGGCTACATGAAAAAGTAAATAAAATTGATTTTTTCTCTCTCTCTTTCACTGTCCCTCTCTCTTTGAAAAAATAAAATGAATAAATTTTATTTGAGACAGGGTTTCACTAACTTACCCAGGCTAGCCTGGAACATGTGACCTTCCTACCTCAACCTCCCAAAAATCCAGGATTACCCTCTTGCAATACCTTGCCCAGTAGGATGTTTTAGCTTCTAATGACTAAGCACAGCCAGTGACTTTGCAAGGAAACTTTCCATTAGTAAGTGGTGAATTTGGGGTGACACATTCTGTAAGAGGTATACACCCACACAGGGCCTGGGGCAGCCTCCAAATCAATGGACCTCTTCCTGTGTTTCCTCTGAAGCTTCCCCACTGCCCACTCCCTAGGGAGGTTGTGTCCTTCTGCTGGTTCTTAGCAGACCATGAAAAGGCACTGTGTCCCTCTTGGGCCCAATGGGTGGGGGCCTATTGCCCAGAGGAGAATGCCAAAACCCTGCTCTCCACCCTCTCTTCCTTTCTCCTCTTTTCCCAGCTTTCCCCTTGGCCATTTGGCTGCCTCTCTGTAACATCTAAACCTCAGAGCTTCCTGCCTGAGGATGCCGTTTCCCTATTTCTATTTCCTCTATGGAATTCTGAATTCCCCCACATCTATGTATCACATCTCCTGATCAACTCCGGAATTTCAAAACTGAATCATGCAATTCTGATCCATGTTCCTGAGTAATATGCTGGTTATTTTTCAGGTCTTCCTTGAACCAGACTCATTTCAAGTCCACTACTGCTGGATGAGGTGGTGCACGCCTGTAATCCCAGCAGCTGAGGCTGAGGCAGGAGGATCACAAGTTTAAAGCCAGCCTCAGCAACTTAGCAAGGCCCTAAGCAACTTAGTGAGACCCTGTGTCAAAATAAAAAAGAAATACTGCTTGGAATGTGGCTCAGTGGTTAAGTGCCGCTGAGTTCAATCCTCAGTACCAAAAAATAAATAAATAAGATCTACTACTTAAGAAAAGGCTGCCTTGGGGCTAGAGCAGTGACTTAGCAGTTGGAGCGCTTGCCTGGCATGCCCGAGGACCCAGGTTCAAACCGCAGCACTACATATACAACTAAGTGTTGGAGAAACAAAGGCCAGATGAAAAAAATAAATAAAATTGATTCTTTCTTTCTTTCTCTGTCTTTAAAAGGCTGCCTTTCATGCGCTGTGGGCTCACATTTTTTGCTTCCTCATTTTATAGGGCAAGTAAAACCCACTCTAAGTAACCAGTGATTCTGGATTTCTCCCCTCACCACTTCTGTTGCCTAATAATCTTTCCTATTACTGACTCATGTTTCTCAGGCAAGTAATCAGTACTGTAATGAACTGCCAACACCTATAGGAGTCAGTCTTTTTCGGGGGGGAGTAAATGACACAATTGTACATATTTATGCGGCACCATGTGATATTTCAATACATATATACATTGTGTAGTGATGAAATCAGGGTAGCCATATCCATCACCTCAAACATATATCACTACTATTTTTTTTCCTGGTACCAGGGATGAACCCACAGCGCTTAACCACTGAGCAACCTCCACAGCCCTTTTTATCTTTATTTTGAGATAGGGTCTCCCTAAATTGCCTAGGGTCTTGCTAAACTTCTGAGGCTGGCTTTGAACTTGCCATCCTCCTGCCTCATCCTCCCGAGTCGCTGGGATTATAGGCGTGCATCACCACGCCTGGCAGTATCATTACTACTTTTTGATGAGAACATACAAAATCATTTTAGCTATTTCAAAATATACAACATATTACCTTTAATTATAGTCACCCTACTGTACTATCACACACCAGAATTTATTTCCACTATGTCACTGTAACTTAGTAGGGGTTGACTAACCTTTCCCTATTCCTCACTTCTTGCTACTTTCCCCAGCCTTGGATAACCACTATTCTACTCTTTACTTCTATATGTTTTTTTTAGTTTCAACATGTGTCTTTCAGGTCCATTGATGTCACAAATAACAGGATTTAATTTTTTTATGGCTGCACAGTATTCCATTGTATATGCGTACATTTTCTTTATTCATTCATCTGATGCTGGGATACTGCAATTGAGGAATCACTAACTTCTAGGCCTCATCTGATGAAGGTATGATAAGGTATAATATGCCCATAAGACTGCTACGAATGGACAAAGATAAGCAAATGGATTGCTTGCTCCACCAGTATGTCTAATTGTATAAAGCTTCCCCATCCCCAGTATTTGTCACATTTCCGTATATTAAGTATATAAACATGGTATTATTAAACCCCAAATCCAAGTCAATAATATAGAATGGAACATCTTATGCGAGTGTGATGACTTATATGTTTGTAATCCTAGTAACTCAGGAGGCTGATGCAGAAGGATCACAATTTCCAGGTCAGCCTGGGCCACTTAGTGAGACACTGACCCAAAATAAAAAATAAAATGGGTTGGGGGTATAGCTCAGTGGACGAGTACTTGTCTAGCATGTGTGAAGCCTATTTTCTAGCATTGCAAGGAAAAAAAGATGACTTTTTGAAACTATTTTAGGTGAAGGAAAAATACCATCTTAAATATCTGCAAACATCACTGTACATGAGCTGCTGTCGTGGTTCTGAGTGTTGGGCTTGAGAGATAGCTTAGTGGTAGAGTACTTGTTTAGCATGCATGAGCCATTGTGTTCAATACCCAGCACCACTGAAAATAATAAAAATTTTAGCCAGGTATGTTTGCACATGCCTGTAATCTCAGCAACTCAGGTGGCTGACACAGGAGGATCACAAGTTCAAGACCAGTCTCAGCAACTTAGTGAGACCCTGTCTCAAAATAAAAAAAATACACAATGGCTTGGGATGTGGCTCAGTGGTTAAGTGACCCTGGGTTCAATCCCCAGTACCACATAAATAAATAAAATTAAATTCAATTAAAAATTTTTTAAAAATGAATTTTTAAAAATTTCTGCTGCCTAGGAGTAAAGATTTTTTAAAAAGCATTGAGTGTTGAGCAGAAAAAATTGGCAGAAAAATCAGTTGAGAGAAATAAGACAATTTTTAGAAGGTTAATAATTATTAACTAAAAACAATAGTGTTAGCATTCAGAAACCAAATTTCAATATTTATTCATGAGTTTCTCTGTCAAAGTCTACTTTAAACTTGTTCTTTATGGATTTCAATACATTATTTCTAAATACAATACATAAATATCCCCATCTAAAGTCTAATGCAACATTAATCCTACTTGTATTTTTGCATAGTTTAAATACATGAATTATGATTCTATGCAGCCTCCTCCTCACCATCACTCAGGCCCTCACAATATGCATTTCTTTGCAGAAAATGGGAATGTTTGCTAATCTGTTAGCCACTCAGGTATAAGTGGATTAATGCTGGTGCATTAGAAAATGGCTCCTGTATATAACATCAAATGAATGATTCCCCATTGGACTTTATAATAAAGCCAAAAGGTTCCTATAAATTATGGCTTAAACACTAGCTTAATACCAAGATCCTTTAACAAGTAACTTTGCTAATACAGTGATTTAAATAGTAACTGAGTTTTAAAATTCTGTCACTTTTTTTTAATGGTGCTGGGGATGGAATCCAGGGCCCTGTGCATGCTAGGCAAGTACTCTACCACTGAGTTACACCCCCAGCCCTCCCTGTCACTCTTTAATCATATTTATTTCAAGACATAAAAGGTGAAGCAGAGAAGAAACACCTACATTTTCTTTCTATAGACTAAGGCTCGAAGTACATGAATATTCAGTGGCCATTATAAAGATATTAAGCTACCAAAAAATCAACTAAGAACTTCAAACATGTTTCCTATGACTCCAGCAACTGTCATGTATCACAAATGGTCCTCAGTTGGCTCCCCTGCATCTCCAAACATGCTCACACATTTTGTCTTTGAGGTTCATCTTTCCATTGCACAAACAAGGCTTTAGAAAATATAGTTCTACTTCCAAACAACTGGTATTCAAATAGGCTTCTCCAACAACACTCGCTTGAGTGTAGAAAGAGGTTGTAAGAGAAGGGAAAGTGCAGCCATGCAGAATGGAAAGTTAACAGAAGTGTTCAAAGTGAGCAGAATAAAAAACAGGCTGTGAGCCAGGTGGGGTGGCGCATGTCTGTAATCTCAGTGGTTTGGGAGGCTGAGGCAGGAGGATTGCCAAGTTCAAAGCCAGCCTCAGCTATTTAGCGAGGCCTTAAGTAAATTAGTGAGACCCTGTCTCAAAAAAAAGAAAAAAAGTTCAAGTCTACTACTATGATTAATACTGTGAGCTAATTTTTTGGTTATTTTTGTACTTATGTGTTACTTAACATATCTATACTAAATACGTATGCTGATTTTCCTTTTTCACTGGCTGTTGTTTTATGAGCAAAACTTTCACTGTCAATGAACTTTGTGTTGTGAACATCAGATACACTTTTTGGAGAAGATAACTCTGAAGAGAAGAATTGGAAGGGCTAGAAGAGATTGGAGACAGACAGAAGACATAGGAGGGCATTAACGTTGTGTGATCAGGGGACAAGTGCTGGATTAAGCCCTATCCATGCCTCAGGCTTCTCAAGTCATTCATTTATTTATTCATTCAACAAGTATTTACCAAACACTCAATATATGCTGGACTTTGTTCTGGGGACACTGGGGATATAGAAGTTACAAGGCAGACAAAGGCTTGTGTCATGAAGTTCCTGGTCCACAGAGAAAGACTGATGTCAAACAAGTCAGACAATTCCAAGACCAGGGATTTTTGTGAAAGACAGGTGCAACCTACTAGAGGGGTGCATGATTGCGATGATATTAACAAGTCGGTGGGGCTATGGACAACACGGAAGCCATGCACACTGCTGGGCAGTATGCAGAATGGTGCAGCTGCTTTGGGAAAACAACATGGAAATTTGTCAAAAGAATAATGTGACAATTCACTCATATATTACATCTGTAGATGTAATATATAAGAGAAATAAAAAGATGTCTACACAAAAATTTGTGCACGAATGTTCATAGCACCATTATTCACAACAGTCAAGAAATGCAAACAAGTCAAGTATCCATCAACTGGTAAATGGATAAACAAAATGTAGACTATCCACACAATGAAATATTACTTAGCAATAAAAACAAAGTGCCAATACATGCTATAACACAGATGGAGTTCAAAAAACATGCTTATGCTACATGAAAAAAAGCCAGACACAAAGGAATATACATAAACCTATTTATTGAAAATATTTAGAAAAGGCGAACAGCAGAGATGGAAACTCAATCAGTAGTTCCCCAAGAGAACCTGGTACTAGGAATGACAACAGGGATTAATTGTAAATAAGCTTAAAGGATCTTATTGGGTGATGGAAACATTCTAAATTAGATTGTAGTAATGACTCCACAATGTAGTATGTTTACAAAAAATATTTAAATTGTACCTTAAAACTGGAAAATTTTAATGGTATGTAAATTATACCTCAATACAAGTATTGAAAAAATAAAATGTGAGGCTGGAGCAGTGGCTCAGCAAAACCCAGCACCACGTACACAATGAAATGTCTGAGGAATGAAAGTCACATGAAAAACTAAAGATTGCTTCTCTGTTTCTCTCTCTCTGTCCCCTCTTTCTTAAAAAAAGAAAAGAAAAACTAAAATGTGGGCGAAACAGGGTTGGTACAATAATTTAGGTTGGAGATAACGGTGGCTTGGACCACTTAGGAACAGAATTAGGTAAATGAGGACTGTTTGACAGATGCTGAGAAAATACAACCATCAGGGGTTCCACAAGCCCTTCCCTTACCACTGTAGCATTCTGTGAACTCTTATGCCCCAACACTCTGTGCTATTCATTTTGACATAACCACATACTGCCTTACATTATCAGTTGATTATTTTGTGTGAAATGTCACTGCCTGCAGGTCGGATGTGTACATGGGTGCACCACAAAAACCCACAAATGAGTGGTGAAACAATTGAACATAATCAACCCGAGGCTGAAAATCATTGATTATTCTGGATTATACTAGCAGTCATCATAATGTTAAGACAATGCAACTAGCAATTACCTTCACATAGTAGTTGCTAAAGTCATCAACACAATAGTAGAGGAAAAATCAATTTGTTGGAACATAACCACCATAATTGATAGCAAGAAGGGAATAGGAAACAGAATCAGGAAGTTAGCCCAAAGCAACATTTTCAGTATATATTTGTTGTTGGTGGGGAGGTAAAAATAAGAAAACTTTGAACAGCATGTTTGTCCTTCTGAGAGTTTGCCTGGTTATTATTTAAAGTCTTAAGTCTGGGTAGCACAGTAGACAGAACAGGGTCCAGAGCATGGGAGTCTGGACCTTGGCCAAACCCTGCACATGAGTGTGGGCAACATATTTAAGCTCTTGAACATCTAGCTTTTTGGGGGAAAAATAAAAATAAAAGCAAAAAAAAAAAAAAACAACCCCACACACACACCCCAAAAACAAAAACAAGAGCAGTAAATATCTTGCACAAAAATAATGGAACACATCATTGAAACTATGTGTAGACTTTGAGACATACAATAAAGAAAAAGTAGAGTCATATACACCATAATGATATTTCAGTCAAAAATAATATGATGTGACAATTTTTTGTGAAGGATCAGATAATAAACATTTTAGGTTTTGTGGGCCATATTGTCTCTGTTACAACTGCCCAACTCTGCCATTATAGCACAAAAGTAGCTGTACACACTAAAGAATGGACAGGCCAGGCATGGTGGCATATGTCTACAATCCTAATGAGTCAGGAGACTGAGGCAGGAGGATCTAAGTTTGAGGACAGTCTCAGCAACTTAGCTAGACTCTGTCTCAAAAAAAAAAAAAGAATGAATGAGGATGTAGCTCAGTGGTAAAGACCCCCTGGGTTCAATCCATCTACTACAAAAAATATATAGTAATAATAATGTGCATGACTATTCTAATAAAACTTAAATTTACAAAAACAAGTGGGAAAAATAAGAAACAAATGGCTGACTCATGGGCCATAGTTGATATAAGCTAAAAGTAGAGAATATACAGCTTTCTTTAATTTTAGTTTTAATAGTTTGATTTTGATATGCCTATCTATACTTAACCCTTTTTGTTTCTAATCTTTAAAACATTTTGAAACACATAGTACCACTGACAGCTGAGAAATCAAAATGTGAGAAAGTATACACCAAGAATTCTCACTTCTGGCTCCGTTTACCATCTAACCTGCCCTCTGCGGGTCAGTTATAGTCTATACTTATTGAGTATAACACGCACTTCCTCCCCTTGCACATAAACAAATAACAAACTAGATTTACTATTTTGTATCCTGCTCTGTATACACTACACATGAGGAATCTTTCTACATATTATTGCACAACTTCTCCATCTCTTTATTGCAGCTGCATACATACCCTGGGAAGTTCAGCCAGCCCCTTACAGACATACTAGTTTCCAGTCTTCTGCTATTACAAATAAAGGCTGGAAAAAGAATACGATAAAAAACTTATACATATCTCATTGTACAGGTATAGTTAAAACTGTAGGAACAATTTCCAGAAGTAGGATTCCTGGATCAAAGGATCAATTAATTTATGATTTTGCTAGAAACCGACATGTCCTAGATGCAGGCCATTTGATGTTTACACTCCCATAAACAGCACACAAGGGTGCCTTTGAGCTCTGCTTCATTGGAGGAAAGAAGCCGAAAAAATGCCTTATAAGTTCACTTGGGTACCTGCATCCCCAAGACCACTCCATGGTCAAGGACCCCACAGAAGGGCTCATGGGACTTATCAAATCATTGTACTTACAGTCAATATTTAGTACAGGAACATATAACAATGTGCAGATCATAAGGGAAAGAGACACATGACGTCTGGAAGAATCTAGTACAGCCTTCCTTTTGCTCTGTTCCTGTCAGGACGGGTCGCACACGGCACAGCCAGCCAATGGAAACAGAACACATGCTCCTTTCTGCCCAGGGATGCCCATTCCAGAGCGAGGCTGCCCACAGAAGCACCCTCTTCCTAAACATAGCCAAATTCCAGACTCACGGAAGGCAAGCAGACATTGGCCAAACCACGCTGCCTGCACACTCTGGGCACCCCGAGCCAAACTTAATGGGAATTTTTTTGTTTTGTTTTTTAAAGAGAGAGGAAGAAAGGAAGAGAGAGAGAGAGAGAGAGAGAGAGAGAGAGAGAGAATGAATTAATTTTATTGAGTTTTTCACATGGATTTTGTTGCTCTGACACTTCATTGTGTACATGGTGCTGGGGTTCGAACCTTTGGACTCGAACATGCAGGGCAAGTGCCACAACCTCTAAGCCATGGCTCCAGCCCCTCATCTGGGAAATTTTGATACCACTGCAGGGAACGGTTTACCAAATTCCCAGCCAAGGCTGACCTTGCCAAGCAGCCTTATGAAGATGGTAGTTTCAGCCCTGCCATGTCAATGCTTTTCCGCACAGTCTCTCTGGGTGAAATTATTTCAGGTGAGCTAGCCAGCTAGTTTGAAAGTACACCGCCAATAGCAGGAAGTGGCTGTGGCTTTGGGTGATCGCTGGCACAGGGTGATGAGCTCTGATTGGTCGGCTGCTTGCCTTGAACCACTTCACACCATTTGAGCCTCCCTGCAGCTCTCCAGGCGCTGCTGCAGGGAAATGTGCCTGGCATGACAAAACTGTCTCCTAACAAAATTACTATTTATCGCAAGCTGCTGCTTTTCAAAAATGACCCCATTCTTTCATTCTGAGGCACTACAAAGGGCCAAAAAAGAACTGAGGATTGGTGCTGGCTTCAGAGATTTTCATGAAAGAAAGACTGTACAAGCCCGGGGAGAAAGCAAACCATAGAACAGATTTCCTTTGGTTTACAATGAGATTTAAATATATGAATTTCTTACCAGGAGATTTCTCTCTGTAGCATGTATTTTCTAGGTATTCCATAAAAGTACACATATTTTTAAAGCAACTAACTAGTCTGCTTGCACTTCTTTAAAATAGATCATAAAACTAAATTCTCCAAAACTTATGAGAAGTTTATCTGCCAACCTTCAAATGGCCCCATTTTAAAGTGAACTTTGGGATAGGGGTCACTAGGGATTGGTCCCAGGGTACTTTGTCATTGAGCTATATCCCAAATCTTTTTTTATTTTTTATGTAGAGCCTCACAAAGTTGCCCAGGCTGGCCTCAAAATTGTAATCCTCCTGCCTTAGCCTCCCAAATTGCTGGGATTACTGCCGAGTGTCACCATGCCCAGTTAAAAGTAACTTTTAGTAGAAGTATAATACAGAAAGAAAATACACAAATGAGAGCCATATACCTACTTTCATTTTCACAAATTAGACATACCCAGGTAAGCAGACTGAATTCTATGTGCCCCCCACCACCTACCCTCAAAGCTAGCCACTACCCTCACTTTTAATGCTGCTGCTAAGTCTATTCAGTTTTTTTCTTTTCTATAAGTGGAATGTGATGGAATATTCTCCTTTGTCCCTGGCTTCTTTGGTTCAACATGATTGCAAGATTGACCTATACTGCTGCATATTACCCTCACTGCTGTATAGAAATCCATCATAGGAATACACCAGTTATTTATGCAGTCTGCATTGAAAGGCATTTGGATACTTGCCAGTTTGGAGCTATTATGAAGAGTTCAGCATGTTCATTTTCTAAATGCTAGCAAAAATTTTCTAAATTGCTGAATAGCAGGCACACAGTCAAAAACTCAAATCTTAAGTACGCAACTTGATGAGCCGGACACAATTTGCCACACCAAGGTAACCAAACCCAAGAGCGAGATATAGAATATTTCTGTCACCAGGGAGGGCTCCTTGATTTTAAATCACTCCAAATAAATGAGCAAGTCTTATACCTTTACACCCACAACCTCCAATGTGGTGGTGCAGTCAGTGCGCTCAAGCCAGGAGTTCTACTGCACACAGGCACTTGCTTGTGACCTTCCGAAGGCCACTAAGCCTCAGTTTCAACATCTAGTGAGTGAGAGGTAGAGCCTGATAGATTCTCCAGCCCTTTACAACTGCAAAATTCTATCAAAGGAAACCACAGTCTTCCTTGCCAGTACCGGGTTCCTAAGTCCCAATCCTTCTTGCAGTTATTTTATCCGCTAGTTGGCTTAGTAGAGACCAGCAGCAGTTAATCACCATTTCCCACTTATTAACTCTCTGGTTTTTTACATATCATGATTAAATCATCCTTCAGCCTTCTTTCCTTGAGGTTGAATAATTGCAGCTCTTTCATTTTTTCCCATATTGGCTCTACTCCAAGTCTTTGTGGCTTGCCTGGAAACAGTTTTATAATTCTTCACATGCTCCTAGAAACTAAGGTGCCCCAACAGGATTTAATATTTTAGTAAAGTTGACCAAAGGCAATTATATAGAGAGAAGCTCAGAGCAAGAATACCCCGTCAGAGTGTCCCTATTCAAAGCGTGGGCTGACAGCAACAAGCGGGGCTTCACCTGGAAGCTCTATATAATTGAAAATTGTCCTGCTCCCCAGCCCCATCAGAATCTGCATTTTAATAAGGTCCCCAGGTTTTCCCTATGCACAATGAAGGGTGAAAGAAAGGATGCTGTATTTAAATCTTTGGACAATGTAGTTTTCTAGTTTCCTAGGGCAGCTAACAAAGGACCAAGATTTAGAGATTTAACCGATTATGTCCCTCAGTCCCATATATACCTATAACTAGGACACTGGGACATCATGGGTTAAGCCAACACTAATTTATTCTCTCAAATTCTTGAGGTCAGAAATCAGAAATCAGTTTTACATAAGGGTTGAAGTCAAGGTGTCAAGGCGTTGGCAGGGCTGAATCCTCCAGGGGAAAATCCATTTCTTTAGCCTTTTCAGCTTCTAATGGCCACTTGTCAAAGTCTAATCTCTCTCCTTCCACCTCTGCTTCCGACCTCACATCTCCTTCAGTAGCTCTCACCTCCTTCTCCTAAAGGACTTGTGATGACATTGAATCCGCCTGGATAATCCAGGATAATCCCCCATCTCAGAACCCTCAACTTAATCACATCACAAAGTATTTTGCCACATGAGATAACATATTCACAGGTTCCCAGGAGTTATGTCCTGGACACCTGGGTGGTTGTACTCATCCTACCACAGTTGAGGCAGGAGAGAAAGAGGATGGGATGAGGCAATAATTATTGGTCAACATCAATTATCAAAGATCACTGACATAGGTAGTAGTACAATCTGAAGCAAAGAAGTCAGATGCTCAGAAAATTTCTATGTAGTGTGTAACTTTTCATTTTAACAAATAGCAATAAAGGGCTCTGGTTGTGAGCTTTCCTCCTTCTCAGAAGATTGGATAGTAAACTACTTCAATTTCTATACTGTGAGAAGAAACTGACATGTTGTTAGATGCTCTCAAGCTCTCCAAGAACAGACACCGGTGTTTGAGGCCACGATTTACACAATCCAGTTGCACCTCTTTAAAAACTTTTAGGAAAGGCTTGGCTTTGTTTTATGCAACAGAATGCTAAATGATCTTTGAATGATGACATATTAACTAAAACTGCAAATGCCTAAATTCATTTTTCAATCAGCATTTTTTTAAACAAAGTGTATCGATTTTATCTTTTCTTCTGGTTTTTGTTTTCCTCCACTTAGTTGTGTATGTGGTGCTGGGGATCGAATCTGGGTCTGTGTGCTTGCCTGGTAAGCGCTGTACCACTGAGCCACCTCTCCAGCCCCTTCAATCAGTACTTCTTGAGTACCAATTGTGCAGTGGTAGGTGGTAGGAGACACGAAGGCACAAATTCCTGGGTCTGCTGGAGTCTGCACTTTTTTTTTTAAAGAAAGGGGTGTGGAGAAAAGCCCTTATTTAGCTTTTCATATGACTTTCATTCCTGGGACACTTTGTTGTGTATAATATGGTGCTGGGGTTTGAACTCGCATACTCGCTCATGCCAGGCAAGTGCTGTAACCACCGAGCCACCACTCCAGCCCCAGCAGTCTTCACTTTTAATGAGGTAGACAAACCAGATTTTGTACTGCAACACACAGTGTAGACAGTACTGTAAGAAGGAGCAGCCCATGATGTCATGAATTGAGCAGCTGTGATTGCCTTCCATGTGCTAGAAATGTCTAGGATGCCAGCAGGCACAGAGAAGGGGCATCTGAATCACCACTGCATGCAGTGATGATTCAAGTGCTTGAATAAGCTGAGGCTAGAGGCACCATTTATTAAAGGTCTGAAAGCAATCCACTTTGTCTAAAAGCCGATTACATCTGGGCTTGGGATATGGCATCCCACTGCTTAAGTTCTCGGAAACCACACCAAAAAGCATCCTACTTGTTCTCTTTGAGAATTAAATATTTGTGCCTTTTCATCCTACTTGAGTATGTTTTATTTTTGTTGTTCTCCCTACACCTCCCTGGCCACCTCTAGATTACTCCATCTGCTCCCTTCTCTCAAGTTCATAATTATTCAGGATCACAGTCAGTGGTATGGGGGTAAATGCTTAACAATCAGCAGGGGTTTGGGGTGGGAGAGACCAGATTGTGCAACATTTGATGATTTTCTTACTGTACATACTCCCACCATAGCCAATCTGATCTGAAGCAATTTGATCTCACTGAACTTGGAATTGGGAGGAGACCCTCAACAATGTGACCAAGAACCAGCACACACCGGCTCCATCACAGAACTGGACAATCAGGGACACTATGTAGTCCTATCTGTGAAGGTGACAAGCCTCAGTCTTCCATAATCTGAGTGTTCCCAACATGCCCCAATAACAACCAGGTTTTTGGTACATGTTGTGACCTCCATATCTGTGCTCAAATTAATCCCAGGGGATCTATCTAACCCTTTCAAGAGTTATCTGTCAGGGGCCTTCTCTGGCCATTCCTTTCCCTCTTTCTGATCTGCTCCAATATTTATCAACACCACATATCTTGAATTCTCATGGGATTTCTTGATGGTTTAGAGTACAGGAAATGTCTGCTCAATCCCGAAGAGTTCTTTAAAAATACAAACTATCACAGGTCCCTCTGGCCTCATCTCTTGTAACTTTCATAGCAGAGAGGTATATGAGGTGAGCTCAATAATTCTCCTTTGAAATAATTCAACTAGTCCTGCAAACAGTAGCTAAGATTTTTCATTCACCTGGTCTAAAATACAAGAATGTTATACCACTTTACAAGTCGTAGCAAGTGTGTTTTTCCAGCTTTGGGTTATCACTTACATACATTAAACATCACCCATTCTTCATTATACAATTTGATGAAATTTAGCTTGCCTTTTCTAGCATGGCATAAATTAAATCACAGTGTTTTGTGCATATTTTTCATTTAATATTTGAGATTTTTCTACATTTTTGTGTATATTCATGTCTTTCCTTTTCAATGCTGAGTCATATTCCATAGTATGGATATCACATGTTTGTTAATATTGATACTTAAAAAAAATTTTTTTGGTACCAGGAATTAAAGTCAGGGCACTTAACCACTGAGACACATCCCCAGCCCTTTTTATTTTTTATTTTGAGACAGTGCCTCACTAAGTTGCGAACACTGGCTTTGAACTTGGCATCCTCCTGCCTCAATCTCTCAAGGACTACAGGCATTCACCACTGTGCCCAGCTCAACCATTTTTCAGTTGAAAGGCATTGGGGTTATTTACAGTTTGGGCAACTATGACTAATGCTACTATGAACATTTAAATTTTTGTGTAAACAGATTTTTGTTGCTTTTTATATCATTTATCAGATTCTTCTATGTATCACACACCATTATAAATGTACTACAACTACAATCTCATTTAACGCCAACATGAGCCCTAAGGGTTTTTTTCCCAGATGAACTAAAAAAGTTGCACAAGTTTACACAGGCAGGAAGTGAAGGAGTCAGGATTTGAACCCTGCTAATCCATATGGTTGTCATGGGGATTAGGTGAGTTAATACATATAATGTGCTTAGAATAGCAAGCGTTCAATAAATGTCAGCTATTAAACTAAGCTCTTTCCCACACACGATCCTACCACCCACAGAGTATTCAATAGTGTTTGAAAGTAAGGATGTACAGCTACTGAAATAATGAATAACGAACCTCACCAATATATGCCTGTTGGCTGCATCACAGTTTTTCTTGGCTCTCTTTTCTTCCCCATCCTCCATTTCAGTCCCAGGTTAAAAAAGAAATCCATGTTTTATCACCTCGGCAACTAATATCACAATACTAGCAATACCTGAAACAGCTCTCAGTGCTGTTAGCACACACATGCTAAGAAAAATATTTCACAGCAAATTAAAAGAAAATATCACCTGGCCAGGTTGTTTCTATACCTGGAATTTTAGAAGAAAAACAAGATAATCCTTATTAGAGCCCCACAACCACTTTTTCCTCTCTTATTTCAGTTTTATGAATTTTAACAATAGCACACACAAAAAAAATGTCACATAAATCTTGTTGGGTAGGGAAAAAGGATCACAAATTTAAAAAAAACCAACAACTGGAATCATATAACACTCCCTGGTTTGGTAAAAGATTTAGTGTAAAAAATGACTTGCCAGGTGTGGTGGAGCACACCTGTTATCCCGGTGACTCTGGAGACAGAGACAGGAGGATTGCAAGTTCAAGGCTAGTCTCAACAATTTAGTGAGCCTTGTCTTAAATAAAAATGGACTGGAGATGTAGCTCAATGGTAAGTCATCACTGGGTTCACTTCCCAGTCTCAGTGGGAATGGGGTGAAAAAAAGTCATATAACATAAACTCTTGTGAAAACTCTGTAGGTAAGTATCCAAGTATTTTTGTTCCAGAAGTCATCCATTCTTGCCCTTTTGATAATACTATCAATTTTGGCAACTGTAAGCTTTCTTCTCCCCACCTGAATATGTGATAATTAACACAGTTAATTCTTCAACGTATTTATATTTGTCTTTATTTATTAATACTAGAAATTGATCCCAGGGCTGCTAAACCACTGAGCTACATCCCCAGCACTTTTTATTTTGAGACAGAATCTTGCTAA
>PVKS010034025.1:0-21245 GCA_004027875.1 Aplodontia rufa | reverse complement strand
AAAAACCAAAAACCAAAAAACAAAATATTTGGGCATCAACCTTACGAAGGATATTAAGGACCTCTTCAACAAAAACTATCAAACACTTAAAAAAGAAATTGCAGAAGACTTGAATAGATGGAAAAACTTTCCATGTTCGTGGTTAAGCAGAATTAATATAATCAAAATGGCCTTTCTGCCTAAAGCCCTATACAGATTTAATGCAATCCCCATCAAGATACCAATGTCATTCTTCACAAACATAGAAAAAGCAATTTTCAAGTTTGTACGGAATAATAGAAGACCCAGATTAGCCAAAACATTACTCAGCAAGAAGGAAGAAGCAGGGAGTATCTCAATTCCTAACCTGAAATTATACTACAGAGCCATAGTAACAAAAGCAGCATGGTATTGGTATCAAAACAGAACTGAGGACCAATGGAATAGAATAGAAGATTCTGAGACAAACCCCCATACCTTTAACTATCTGGTATTTGATAAAGGGGACAAAAATATAGTGTGGAAGAAAGAAAGCCTGTTCAACAAATGGTGCTGGACAAATTGGACAGCAATGTGTAGACAACTGAAGCTGGATCCTTACCTTTCACCCTGCACAAAAATTAAATCAAAATGGTTCAAAGAACTGGATAAATAAGCCAGTAACTTTAAATTTTCTTCAGTCATTCAATGCTTGGTCATGTCCTCCTGAGAGGACTGGGGGAAGCTGAGAAAAAGAGTGACCGATTTTGGTTGTTTTCGCTATCAGACATAAAATTTATGGCTGGTTGGGCATTGTGAATCATCCAAATAGGATTCCAGTTTAAATGTATGATAAACAGGATTTGGTTGCAGTTAAGGGTGATGGCTATGGATAGGAGAAGATTTGGGTTAGATTCTGGTTTCTACAATTTAGAAACAAAAAGATATGTTTTCATGATTTGCAATGAAATTGATTTTTCATAAAAAAGAACCCAAATTTGGGGCTGGAGCAGTGGCTTGGCATTTGTGCCAGCATGCATGTCTACACGGGTTCAAACCTTAGGATCCACATACATGACTAAGCATCAGAGCAACAAAAGCCACGTGAAAAATTGATTCTCTCTGTCTCTCTCTCTCTCTCTCTCTCTCTCACTATCCTTCTTTCTTTAAAAAAAAAAAAGGAACCCACATTCATTAAAGAACATTTAGGAAATGTAGAAAGTTGAAAGAAAAAAAAAAGTACTCATACCTAGTTCTGTGCCCAAAGGCAATAATATCATTTTGGTATTTTAAAATTATTTTTCTAAGGCATGCTATATTTTTCTTTAAACACTGATGTATATAATTAGACTTCAGAATATGGTTTTAAACTTTTCTTGGTATTTTATAATGAGATGAATATTTTGTGTCCAATTATACAGCAGAAGATTTAAGATTAATATTTAAGTAATTTGATTTTCATTTATGCATAGTTGAAAGGATCTGCCTTAGTTCATTCTGTATTGCCAATAACATAATACCAACTGGGTGAGTTATAAAGAAAAGAGGTTTATTTTGTCTCATGACGTCAAGGGGTGGCATCTGTTGATGGACCTCTTGTGGGCAGAGCCCCAAAGTGGCATAGGACATCACATGGCAAGAGACAGCAAGCATGTGTGTGTCTGTCTAGGCTCTCTTCTTCTTATAAAGCCACCAGGATTCTATGATGGCAAGTCCATCCCAATGACTTTATTCCTAGTCATTTCCCCAAAAGAGCCCACCTCTAAATACCTTAGTCAGATTAAGTTCCTACTCTCTTACTACCTCACAGTGGGAAATGAGTAAGATTTTGAGAACAGATCATATTCAAACCACAGAGGACCCATTCTTCCCTTTGATGTCTTTTGTTAATTAACATCCCCATTAAAATCAGATAGGGTGTGTTGAGGTGCGAATCCTTCTAGGACTCTTGTGATGGGCTGCGGTTCTACAGAGCAGGCAGACATCATTTTGGACCAAAATGTCCCCATTTTTGAGTTGGTAAGTTTTATTTCCCTGTAGAGAGGAAGAGTGTGTCTTCTAAGAAGCCTCATTATTCTTTTCAAAAGTTTTTTTCAGTGTGATCCATTTCTTTGCCTTGGCCTATTCGAGAAGACCTATCTGTAACCTTCGTGTATGGCACCGTTTAATTTGTGGGAATGGAATCCTCAGAATGTGCTTTTTGCTCATCACACCACACTGATTGCAGCTATGCCTGATGGCATTCAGTGTTAGAGGCGCAAACTCTTGGTGTGGGGATGCTGGGCTATTTCTTTCTTCTTGCTGTAATTTCTATTTTTCTGCCTTTGTCATTGTATAAAACTTGTTTTTTATCCTATTTCAAATTGTTTCCTCTGGGACTTTCTATTTTATAGATCCTTTTTAAAATCAATGTTTTAGTTATTATGTGATGAGATCATTTAGTCTTAATGTGAAGGCTTTTATTTTCCAGGGATAAAATTGCACATAATGTCAATGCTAAAATTGCACATAATGATTACCATGCTAATCATTCTAAATATACAGTTTAGTAGTGTTCAGTACTTTCACATTGTTCCACAATGCTCAGGTATCACTCACACTAAAAGCATTTCTTAAATTATGTCTTCATCATTTGCTTCTGTTTATTCAGTTTCATATTCTGGAAAACTTACAGTTTTTCAAAATTAAAACCTTTTTTATTTGTTTGCTCTCCATAGCTTGGCCTCATTAAATTCTTTGCTCTAACATTACTGTCATTATTAGAGAACATAAAATTTATCTTCCACCTCACTGATGCAGTTGCTCAAAAGTGTCAGTACTCTTCTTTATAGTCATACACAGGTTGATTTTAATTCTGCTACTAGACTTTCTGTTTTATTGAAATTCTTCATTACATCATACATCACTCTTTCATGTCAGAATGATATATGATTTTTTAAAAATGTACATTTATTTTGTCTACAGACAATATGCCATTGTACTTTTATCTCATAGAGGCTGTATTATAGACATCCATTAAGTAGGTAAAATAGCTTTCCAAAACAGTTTTTTTTGGCAGCTTATAGAAAACAATTTTCATAGACCAGCCCTATGAACTTTCATAGATTTACTCTAAAAATTAGAGTAAAAGCCAATGTCCTTGTTTATGAGGTTCTGTAGAATCTGGTCTCTGATTAACTTGTTGAACTCACATCTTGCTCTCCCGTTCACCCACTACATGCTCCATCAACAATTAGGCACATAATACTCTGAGAACTGTAGCTCTTGCTGTTTCTTCTGATACTAAGATTTTCCCTCAGATTCATGCTTGGCCTTTCTATAACACTACTGTCAATGATGCCTACCCTCACCACCCGTCCTACATGATAAATGTTTCCCCTGAGGCTGTATTACAGTTCTTCTCAGTTATGCAGAGTACTCACACTGCTCAGTTATACATAGCACCTAACATCGCTCAGTTATACATAGTACTCTTATTGATCAGTTTTACATAATACTTATATTTCTGTTTTATACATAGTGCTTACATTGTATCAAATATCTACCTATGTATGCTCATTTATGTACATCTATTGTGTTTTTATTTTCTCTATCTTTCCTACTACAATGTAAGCATGCAAGGCCGAAGATGCTTGTTTCCTTGATTTTCTGGTGTTGACATTTAATAAATATTTGTAGAATAACTGAATAATTTTAAGAAGATGATCCATTTTCTTAAAACAAATTAATCTGTTGTAGATTTTCCTATTTGCTCACTTATTAATAAATGCACATCTATACAAACCTGTTGGTTTGCCAAGCAGTAGGATGTTGAGATGTCTTCTGGTAAACTCTCTCCAACTTAAGTGCTGTTAAAGCACCTTTTCAGATCTGAGTCTGGATTAATAACTCCTGATCTAAATATCAGTATCAGCAGATCTTAGTCTTAGGTAGTTCTTCTCGACTGAAATGTTCTGTTCTTCTGCCAGTCTTGCTGACACATTGATCAAATGGGTGTTATTAATTGCTGTAAACTACAGTGTGCAACGTTTCAGGGTCCTTACCATCTTGGTGAGACACTGTTTGTGGGGTCTACCCTTGTAAGGACATCCTCTCATTACTCTGCTATTTTCTTATTTATTTATGTATTTTTAAAGGGAGAAGGACAGAGAGAGAGAGATAGATAGAGAGAGAGAAAGAATCAATTTTTATTCAGTTTTTACATGGCCTTCGTTGCTCCAACACTTAGTTGTGTATGTGGGTGCTAGGGTTTGAACCCTTGTTCTTGCGCATGCGGGGCAAGGGCCATAACCACCAAGCCACTGCTCCAGCCCTTACTCTGCTTTTTTCTGACAGCTGCCATCTTTGACTAGATGTGGCACATGGGCGAGAAGTTGTAGGAGAGGCTGTTATTTGTGCCCTTGAAATGTATCACACCACAGTAAAGGAGTTGGAGCGCTCACCCCTCTCCCCCTCTCTTCCTCCCTCCCTCTCACCCACTTTCTCTCCTTCCCTTCCTTCCATTTAGTCTGTTCCTTTCATAGAAAGTAGAAATTCTTCCCAGATTCTATAAACTCTCCATCCTAAAGGCAGAGAGGTTTAAATTTTGGTGATACTGGGAAGTTTTCATTTTATTGAAACTTCATAGATATTTGAGTTGGAAGTAAAAAACTCCATGAACTTCCATGCTGTTTGACCCTGGAAACCAAGCAATATTTTGATGTCTGGTTTTAATCAACTTAGTTCCATTATTTTTCCACAATACTGCAGGATACTGAAGAATAGATTTTTTTTCTTCCAAATCAAGATCTATAGGATCTTAAACTGGAATGACTTTTATTATAAGATTTCTTGGAAATATGTTTCATTTCTGATTGTTGTGTTCTATGGACTCTGTTTTGTTATAGGAAGGACGTGCTATGTAGAATAATGGTAAAGCCAACAGAATGAAATCTAGTTGAATCTTAGACATTGCTGATGTGTGTATAACATATATGGATAATACCCACCCTGTATTATCCACTTACAAATATATTCCATATGTTTAACACTGGGTGAAGAAAAATGCTCTTCTTAACAGGTGCTGTCAGTGCTAAAGCACTCATTGCTGTCCTTCAAACAACCTAAAACCATGGAGATGTTAAAACTCTACTTCTTGTTTTCTTTGCAATTGCTGGTGAAAGAGGTATGACCATACTTTTATTTTTTGTGTGAAATAAGTTTGCTGCCTTCTAGAATTTTTACCATTTCAAGCTTGTTGCAGTCTTTAGAAGGCTATATGCAATGAATAATATTACTTATATTTGATATAATCATCAAAGTTGGGCCATGTAATGGTTATCAATCTCTTATATTGGCATTAAACAACAGTTTTAAACTGGCAGTTAATAAGTTACTTATTGATTACATGGTAAGAAAATCAAACTAATAAATTATTTTTTTCTTTAGGGATACATAGACCAACAGGGAAATCCAATGGGATTTGCTGGACTTGTATCACATTTGCATTATCATGAACCTTCAAATCTTGTTTTTGTTTATTTTCTTGTGCGAGGCCTTTTTCATAAACTTTGTCAGCCAAGTAAGAAAGGTAAGCTTGGGGTTTCAATAAATATGTACATATCCAAAAATACCTACTAATATAGACTATATGGGAAACAGCCATGTTCTGGACGTCTATTTTAAAATCTCTCCTTGCTTACAGGATTCAAAACACATTGAACAATATATAATTTTTAGAATATTTTCTTCTTATTAAATATAACATTTTCATCACACAAAAAAAGATATGAGAAATCTATATGTTAAAAATATAAAATTAAGGACTGGAGTAGTGGCTAAGCAGTGGAGCACTTGCCTGGCATGAATGAGGAACCAGGTTGGAACCCCAGTACCACATTCAGAACTAAGTGCTAGAAAAACAAGCAAACAAAAAATAAATAAATAAAACTGACTTTCTCTGTCTAAAAAAAAAAAAAGAAAAAGAAAAAGGAAAAAAAAAATTATCCAGAATTCTACTATCCAGAGATAATTTCTGAATATTTTCTTCTAAATATATTCTTTTTGAATATATAGCATATTTAAATAACTGATATATTTGTTATATAAGATAGAATCTTGTTTTCCTCCTAAACATATTAAAATTTTGCCCTTATCATGTAATTTTTGATAGTCTATTTAATTCAATTTTTATTAAAATAATTTGATTTCACATTTAAGCAATAAATCCCTTATACAATATTCCTAAAATAAATGTTGTCATCTTATACTATTTGTGCTTAACTGTTAGATTTCCTAATGCCTCATGAACTCAATTCCTTTTACATTACCTTACCTTCTATATTGCTTGATTAAAAACACTCCACTTTGCACAATAGCTCTAGCTAATGTGTTGCATATAAGCTTTGCTATATAACATAAGGTTGCTCAGGAAATTCTGTTCTCCCAAAATTTCTGAAAAGGAGAAATAATTTCAGGCCATAGGAAGTGCAGTCCATTTACTGATGTGGGGATAGGTTTGCCTGGTTGCAAACAAGAGTATAAAATATTTGATAATTTTATGAGGCAGGAAGTGTAAATAGTATTCTTTTGTAAATGAAGAAAACAAGGCACAGAGAAGACAAAGTTAAATAAATTGCATGGTCCTGTCCCTCACTTTTAATAAGTCAGAACCAAGATCGAAATATAAGTAGTCTGAATTTAGAGCCCATGCTATTAAGTGTCATAATTTTTTTTTTTGGTACTGGGGATTGAACCCAGGGGTGCTTATCACTGAGATATATCCCTGGCCCTTTTTATTTTTCATCTCACTAAGTTGCCAAAGGTCTCACTGAGTTGCTGAGGCTGGCTTCCAATTTCCCATCCTCCTATCTCTGTCTCCCAAATTGCTGGGATTACAGGGATGAGCTACCACACCCAGCAAATTTCAATGTTTTAACCACTACAGTCTAGTTTTCATGTGCTATGAACTTATAACAACTCAACTTGACAATAACTTAGTATGAGAGGTATGATGTTTAGGCAGGAAGATAAGGCCAGGAGGTTATTTGTGGACTGAATTTTTGAAAGTCTTACATGATAAATTAAGGAAGTTGGATTTTGCTTATCAGGCATTGAAATATCATCAAAGATTTTTGAGTAGATGAGACAGACTTGATTAGAATTCTGATCATCCACTAGAAAAGAGTAAAATGAAGAAAATCTAGATAAGGAAATAAGGCAAGTCATGGTTGGGATGACTAGAATCTGAACTAATGCAGGAGCAATGAAATAAAACATAAATGAAAACTGCTAGCAGGGAGTCATTCTGCAGTACTATAATTGTCTTGAATGTTTAGTTTTAGTGAAGTAAAATGTAATATAACTTCCAATTTAAACACGAAAAATAGATACTTTTCACAATTATAATATGACATTATTTTGCATAGGCTCAAAACATTTTTCTGAAGATGTTATGGAAAAACTAGTGCTAGTATTGGCAAATCTTTTTGGAAGAAGATATATTCCAGCGAAGTTCCAAGATACTAAAGTGGAGTTTTATCAATCAAAGGTAATGTGTATGATTTTGAAAAAATTAAGGTCATAAAATAGGTTCTACCAGAATGATTCAGTGGTGGTAGGATTTTATTAAGATTAGATAATTCATTTGTTTTGTATAATAAGTTCCTCTTTTTTGTAATTAGGATAAAATTTATCCGTAATTTAAAAGTTACCCTCTATAAATGTATCTAAAAGTTAAATGCCTTAAGGAATAAAATAGTATTAAAGTCTTACTCATACTTTTCATTTGCTTGTATCAAATCACAGAATTAAAAGACTAAAAAATAGATGAAGTACTTATACATTTAAGTAAACAACTGTCCCCATTATTGAATCTATAGCTCACTTAGGATCTTTTTACCTTGAGATATTACACGTTGTGAATAATAGCACATCCACTGAGAAAACATTAGAATAGTCATCTAGGAATTCATCATTTACTCACAGAGATCAGAATCATGGAAACTGCTTTCCAGTTTTATTTGCAACATTTTCTTTGGTTGTTATTCCATATAATTTCAAATACTATTACTGATGCAGTTCATTAGAATCTGAGAAAGTAGGATATGCTGGTTTGCACCAGATGACCACAGTGAAAAGGTACTATGGAACAAAAAGAGAAGAACTAGTCTATATCTTCTAACCCTACAATGTTGAATTGAAAATCTGTGCCCTCACAAAATATCCTCTAGATCAGTGAAAACATCAGTCATTGAAATATCTTCACACTTTTTTTGCTACACATACATTTTTGAAATAATATTTAATTTTTCTGTTTAAATATTTAACGGAAGAGTTAGCATATCTATTCTTTAAAAGATCATCATAAAAATGAATACAATAAAAGAAGACTCTGATTAGAAACTTCTCTTTCTCTGCAGTGATTATTGGAACTTGTTCTGCTTCCAGGTAAATATACTGGATAGTGGTTGTCATTCTTACTGAAACAGGGAGCTGTGAAAGCAATGATGACCACGTGTGTTGAAACTGCATAGTGGCAAGAACTTTTCCAGGTGTGAATGAAATTTCCAACATAGTTTTGTCTCAGAGAACTTGTCCGCTCTGAACACAGATTGAAGATTGGAGTTAGCACATGCAGAGGGACTCTCTAGTGAGATTTAAAAATTCCAATTAATTTTTTCATGCTTAAATAGAGGTTAAGTTATAGATTAGAAACTTAAGAGATTACACTCATGTAATAATTTTTCATCACTCTGACGCAACAGCTTAATGCTCAAAATCCCAAGAGAACCATGACCTAGGAACAGAGACAAAGTAGGTATAGATTGGGTCTTAATAAAATTGCAAAACAATGAGAATTCACTTCAGTCTACTTGAATGGAGGTGATTTCTCCTTTTCTCTCTTGGTCAAACACAAAGATAGGGAAACTTTCTCTGGTAAAAGGTAACATCCGAAGCCTATAAAGTACTTTTATAAGTTATTTCTTGTGTGAAAGCAAAACAAAAATCCTAAAAAAGTGAGTAAGCAAGAATATTTCCAATAAGAAGAAAGAATCAGACAATAGTGGAAGACCCACAGATTTGGAGTTAAAATGCGAGAACTTTCAGTGTGACTAATGTGTTCAAACCAATAGGGGAAACATAGACAAAACCGGTAAAAAGAATGTAGATTTTCACCAGATAATTAATATGTTTAAAAATGATTAAAGGAACATTATGAAACTGAAAAATACAATATTTATCTCACAGAATATATGCAACAGAGAAGTAGGGATCATTAAGTTGATAAGATACCTTCTCAGAAAGTATCCAAAGTGGAGCTCAGAAAAAAAAATTAAAATAAAAGCTGGTGCCATAAAAGATACGTGGACCACACTCAAAGCTTTAATATCTATGTAACTGGAATCCCATAAGAAGAGGAGGAATCAACATGACACAGGAGTATTCAAAAAGCTAATCATTGGGAGTTTTACAAGTTGCTAAAAGACGGAAAAGCACAGTTTCAAAAACAGTCCATTTCAAGAAATGCTCAAAACCACAGAGATACAAAGTGCCTTGCTTCCTTCAAAGAGGTAATAGAATGACATCTGATTTTTCAATCAAAATTATGGAAGCTAGAAGACAATGTAACAGTATTTTTAATGGGCTCAATAAAATAATTCTGAAAACATTCTTCAAAATAAACTTGAGATTACAGTGCGTTCAGGCATAAAATCTGAACTTACTGTATTAGGCTCACAGTAAAAGAAATATCATGTAGTTTTGGTAGGTAGATGAAAAAAACCCAAAATTTGGAAACATAAATATGCGGAAGAGAATCAGAAACACAAGAGATGGTAATACAAGGAGCACTAAATTAAAAGAGACAAAGAAGAGGAGAAAAACTCACATAACACATGGTATTACTAGGTAACAAATTATGAGGTAGGAAACTTAATTATATAAGTAGTTAAATTAAATAGAAATGTACTAAATACATCAGGTAAAATGCTAAGATTTCAAATTTATATCTTTATTTTAAAATAAAACTACATGCTTTATGAAGCTTATATAGTACACAAATATGTGTTTACATAAAACACAACTCTATTACATTTTTCATATGAAATCTCACGAAAGGTTGAAAGTGAAATGTTGAAAAAAGATGTGAAGTTAAACACTAACCAGAAACACTTCAATTGTCTGAAAATTAAACAAATTAATTTCTAAATACACATAAGATAAGGAAATAGAAATCATATTTTAAATTAAATAATAATGAATGAATGAAACATACAAATCCTAATGCTATATCATTCATGCAATGCTTGGAGGAAAATTTACAGTGTTAAAAACCACATATTAGAAAAGAAGATAGGCTGAAAAAACTCAGCCTAAGTAGCTAGGGGAAAAAACCAAAACACATAATGGTTTAGATATGAGGTGTCCCAAAAATCAGATGTGAGACAATGTGAGGAAGTTTAGAGGTGAAATGATTGGGATATAAGAGCTTAACGTAATCAGTGGATTAATTCACTAATGGATCAACTGGGTAATAACTGTAGGCAGGTACAGTGTGTCTTGAGGCTTCAGGTCCCAGGGGGCATGTTTTGGGGTTTCTATTTTATTTCTAGTGAGTGGAACTCTCTCTGCTTCTGGCTTTCCATGTCCTGAGTTGCTCTGCTCCACCACACCCTTCTGCCATGATGTTCTGCCTCACCTTGGGCCCAGAGCAACGGCATCAACCATCCGTGGACCAAGATCTCTGAAACTATGAGCTCCAAATAAGCATTTCTTCCTCTAAAATTGTTCCCACCAGATTTTTTGTTCTCAGAATCACAAAAACTGTATAACTTATACTGTATAGAAGAAAATAAATACTAAAATGAGAGCAAAAATCAAGTAAATTGAAAACAATTGTACAGGAGGGAAATCAGCAAAACCTAAGTTGGGTCTTTATAAACAATAATAAAATTGATTAAGACCTAGCCAGTCTCAGAAAAAAGGGATAAATGCAAATATCAGGAAAGAAAGTGGGATTTACTTCAGACATCAAAAAGAGCAGAAGGGATAATATTGTGAATTACTTTATGCTAAGAATTTTTTATAGTACCTGGGATTGAACCCAAGGTCTCTTAACCATTGAGCCACATTTCCAGATCTTTTTATTTTATTTTATGTTTGTTTTTGAGATAGGGTCTTGCTAAGTTGCTTAGGGTTCTGTGAAGTTTCCGAGACTGGCTTTGAACTTGAGATTCTCCTTCCTTAGCCTCCTGAGCTGCTGGAATTACAGGTGTGCACCACCACATCTGGCGATGCTAACAAAGTTGACTATTTGGATAAAATGGGCAAATTCCTAGAAAATGTATAATTCTAAAACTGACCAAGCATGGAATAATAAATTTGCTAGTCATTAATATCTGTTAGAGGAATTTAATCTATCATTTAAAAGACAAACTATCCCTCAAAAAAACCTGAGGCTCAGATGGCTTCAATGGTGAATTCCTTCAAATATTTAAAGAATAACACCAATGTATGTGTATACCAAAGTATCAGATTGTGCTTCTAAAATGTGCACAATTTTAATTTACTAAGTATATCTCAATAAAACTAGAAAACAGAAAATCTTGTCTTGGGAACCCAGACTCTGTGTTTGGATTGTTAACACACACACACACATGCACACACTGTTTGGATCATTAACACACACACACACACACACACACACACACACACACACAGAGCCTTTCCCAAATTCTTGACATTGGGCTACTATAACGTACCAATGCCTGGGTGACTAATAAATAGTATAGACTTATTTTTCACATTTCTGGAGGCTGGGAAGTCCTAAATTAAGGTGTCTTGCAGGGACACAGGTTCTGGTTGTTAGAAGGCTATCTTTATGCTCTGTACTCACATGATGAAAGAGGCAGAGGGACAGAGGAGCTCTTGGAGGGGGTCTCTCTAATAAGGAGACTAATGTCATTTATGAGGGCTGTACACTCATGACTTAATCAATTCCTCCAAGCCCCACCTCCAACTATTAAATTAGGAGTTGGGATTTCAGCATGTATCTTTGTGGGTAGAGGGGATATACAAATATTCAGTCTATGGCACTCTTCTAAGAAATACAGAAAAGAGGAAATAGAGGCTGGCATGGTGGTGCACATGCCTGTAATCCCAGCAACTCGGGAGGCTGAGGTGAGAGGATTGCAAGTTCGAGGCCAGCCTTAGCAACTTAGCGAGACCCTTTGTCAAAATAAAAAGAAAAAGGAAAGAAAGAAAATAAAAAGAGCTGGGGGGATGTGGCTCATTGGTTTAAATCCGCAGTACCAAAAAACAAAAGAAAACAAACAACAACAACAAAAACCAATCCAAGACAAAGAAACCAAAAACAGGAAATATTTACTCTTTCTGGGAACAACACTTCATCTTAATACCCAAACTTGAAAAGAATGCAATAAAAAAGAAAATTATAGCTATATCTCTGCACGAATAGAGGTTAAAAATATTAATAAAATGTTAACACAATGAATCCAGTGAGGTTTAAAAATCCCTCAGAACCCAGTGCTGCTCATTCCAGGCTTGAAAGTATGCTGTGTCTTGTTGACTGCTCCAAGTGTGTCACCAGAGTCTGAAATATTTGTAAGTCTAAGGTCACTTGCAGGTATGCTTCTATTTAAAAAAGAAGTCTAAATAGACAAAGCAAAAATTTAAAAGTAAATATAGTATTTGTTTTCACAAATGCAAATATAAACTAAAAATGAATTTTACCTTAATTTCACTAATGAAGGAATGAAACAATGGCGTTATTGAATAAATACATTAGGTTGCAAGGTTCTTTGCCTGTCTTATTCAAACCACTCAGTTTTTAAGGAAAGTATATAGATCTCTCTGAAATATTGTTGGCTTCTAGGTGTTCCTGGATGATCTTCCTAAGGATTTCAGTGCTGCTTTAAATGAGTATAACACAAAAATTACAGAAGACTTTGCCCGTTTTCTACTAATTGTATCCAAATTCGCTGATATGAAACAGGAATATCAACTCCCACTGTCGAAAATTAGTAAGTGCATTTTAACTACATTGGGGAATAATTGAAGGATAAATAATATTGCCTAAGAATATTTTATCTTAGGGTTGTGGTTGTAGCTCATTGGTAGAACACTTGCATAGAAATCTGCAAAGGTCTTGGGTTTGATCCCCAGCACCTGGGGAAAAAAAGGTGTATGTGTACACATACACATGCACACATATGTACATACACATGTATATACACACATATATAATTAAACATATTTTTAAAATGTATTTTCTTTTTTTAAGAGAGAGAAGGATAAAAGAGAGAGAGAGAGGGAATAAAGTTTAGTCTTTCATGTGGCCTTTGTTGCTCCGATGCTTCATTGTGTATGTAGTACTCGGTTTCGAACCCATGTCCTTATTCAGGCCAGGCAAGCGCCGTAACTGCTGAGCAACCGCCCCAGCCCTGAAAAATATATTTTTTAATTAAAAATATGGACTTTCCAATCTCAGAAGACTGGAACCCTGGAAAGGTCAGCCTGCCGTAGAATAAGGGGATTCTTTGTGCTGTGAGAAGAAAGAAACTGATTATTAGAAGTTAAAAGAGTAATGGAGAATGAAGCTAAGTAGTTATTCATAAACCATCTTGTTATAGGCTGCCTTTAAAGTCAAGCTGGAAAATGGAGTAAGGACACCTATGAGATTAAGAGAAATTGGAGACTAATTCTGTCACTCTCTTTCTTAAGAAATATGCTCAGTGTTCGTGAGCATAGACTTTGGCCAGTTTCCCTGGGTCTAAACCATAGTTCTAGTGATTTTATTTTAAAGAGAGATATGGGCTGGAGTGATGGCTTAGCAGTTATTGCACTTGTCCAGTGTGTGCAAGGACTTGGATTCAAACCCCAGCACCACTTACACAACTAAGTGTCAGAGCGTTGAAAGCCACATGAAAACCTAAATAAAAATGGATTCTCTCTCTCTCTCTCTTTTAAGAGAGAGGGACAGTGAGAGAGAGAGAGAGAGAGAGAGAGAGAGGGAGAGATTATTTAGTTTTTCATCTGGTTTACGATGCTCCGAAACTTAGTTGGGTAGGTGGTGCTGGGGTATGAACCAGCATCCTTGTTCATGTGTTCATGCCAGGCAAGTGCTGTAACTGCTGAGCCACTGCTCCAGTCCCATGATTCTGCTGTTTCTTAACAGTGAGATCTTAGGCAAGAGACCTTGTAATCACACCTTAGTTTTCTGCATACGTGTATGAGAGAATAACATTATTCTAGTTTTGGTGAGCTTTAAATGGTTAATATATGTGAATATCTTAAGATAGGGCGAGGCACATTGTACATTCTATCAGCATTTGTCTCATATTTCTTTTTTTGTGACTAATCAACGGAAACCTTCTAGGAAGAAATAAATAGGAGAAGGTGATAGAGATAAAGGAATAGCTTTGAATTTCGGGTGGTTATACACTGGTTTCATTATTCTCTAGTCTCCTCAATTAGAAAAATTCAAGGAGGTGGAGCTTAGGGCTTCCTGGGTCCTATTAAGATAGGAAGCAGCTTGAACAAAAGCAGATGCTGATGGTGAGCAACGTGAACTTCGCAGGGAAGGTAGAACAAGAGCATGTGAATATTCTGTCTCAAGTGCATGTTAGAGCCCAGCTTGAATATATGACCTGGAACGTTACAAGAGCGCGAATGGAAATACATATCTTCTTGAATGCCTACTCACAGTGCCTGCAGCCTATCTAGAAAGATTCTAAGGCCCAGTCTGAATTCAGTGGGCAAAAACATGTGAAAGTAACAATCATTTTCTATTAAAAGAGTAAACAATGTAGGTTCAGGTTTTTACTCCTGTGGATCAAAGCAGCTAATACATGATATGGATTTTTATAGCCAGCAATGCCAATGTTAACAGGGGTTTGCTGAATGTATTCTAGCCCAAGCCGTGTCACTTACCATGTGTGAGACAGTTCATTCAGTCTTCACTGTGACATAGTCCCTGAAAAGTTCAATGACTCCCCTTTAGCAAGTACGCAAGGTTTCACAGTATGGATCAATTTTAAAACTAACCTATCCTAATTCTTTATGATTAGAATTCATAGGTACAGAATGTGAAGATTCCCAACTCGTGTCTCACCTGATGAACAGCAAGGAAGGAAGAGTAGCAATTTCACCATTTGTTTGTCTTTCTGGAAATTTCGATGGTACTTTACTCAAACCAGAAATCCCCAGTCATGTAAGTGAAGCTGGGGTCTATTGATAAACCTCTGTTGGGCTTTCCCCCGTGCTCCGTGATGTCCTATGATAGACTGCTTTTGGAAGAATGCTGAATTCTAGCATGCAGATTATTAAGGGTCGTACTTGAGCTTCTAAGAGCAATAATTTTAGAAAACTTTGTTTTCTGTATTTTATATGGATGACTGCTAGTCTATTTTGAAGCATCTTGCACTAGTGAATATTTTGAGACTATTGCTTGCTGGTAATGACCTTTGCCAACTCACTTTATACAATTTACTAGTCTAGTGTAAATTATAACCTCTTTAAACTTCCTATTTATTAACATTTAATGGAACACTAAATAAGAATACTTAGATTTCTTTAAATAGCAAGTAGAGGAGCTATGGCACATAAAACTAAAATGAACACCCCTTAGAACTGAAGACCATGTGTTTCTCCTCTATTTCATTTCCTTGTCTCCTTTCTTCCTCCCCACAAAGTCTTCTAAACTTTGTTTTTCATTCTTTTATTCAACAATGCCATTTTACAAATTCACTTATGCTTGCTTTTAATAAAGTGATGAAGGGATACTTCACTGGAGTTTCCTGCAAATGTATTTTTATTCTTCAATCAGTGTTATGCCCGATTCATGTATGTTATGGCTTGAAAGTGTTTTATTTTCTGTTTCATGGCATGAAAAAGCCGGTTGCTTTATCTCATGTCTCATGCTAATGATTGTCTGCTCCGTTTCTGGTTTTTTCTTTTTCTTTTTCTTTCTTTTTTCACAAATAGGGCCAATGTGAATGCTTGGTGCAATTTAAAAATCTCACTAGCTGTATGCTGGCATTCCCATTGACTTCCCATAAAGTATAGTTCACAGAAATGGGCAGACAGAAAACCATTTACTTGCCTTCTTTCTTCACTACCTTTCTTCTATGTCTTTTTCTTACCTTTTTCTCATTTGAATTTTTATTTTATTTATTATTGATTCTTTTTTTTTTGGTATATGTGATGTAAGCATGTACAATAACTTAATCCTAAAAGCATAGAGTTTAACTTGTTCTAATTCAGTCCCCAGTTTTCCCCCTTCCCTTCCCTTCCTCCCACACTCTGTTCTTACCCTTTTTAGAACCCTATTACCAGAATAAATGCTGTTCAGTTGAATATGAAAGCTGACAGTTCCCTGGTCTCCTGTTTGCAAAGGCATTGCCTGCCCTGATGAGGATAGTGATCATATTTTAATTAGCTCGTCTCTCCTGGTCAGTCCCGTGGTGGATGGTTGAACTTGCCATTGGTCTACTGTGAAAGCAGTGAGTTTCACGGGTGGTGCTAATCCATTCTCCAGGCTTGCTTAGGATGGCACATCAGTGTGTGTGAAAGACACCTCCAAGAATATGCTAGAAAACCACTGATTGAAAAGTAAATGGTAAAATATAAGAAATCAAACTTTCTTTACACATACATAACTAATTAAAAATGTATTTCTTTAGGTCACTCTTCACACAATTGGTGTCAATCATTTGCAAGCCCCTGTGCTATGGCCACACAAGTTTGACATCCAAGGAAGAAGAATGCCACTCAATGCTTATGCACTTGACTTCTACAAGCATGGTTCCTTGAAAGGATTAGTCCAGGACAATGGGTATGTCTTCTCTCTCGTCTCCATTTCTATCTGATGAATCAATTTAACAAATTTAACCACTTTTTAGAGTTTCAGATAGAGGTTAATCATGCTAAACACATAACACTAATGGCAATAAACAATGACAAATTTTATACTATTGTTTGTGGTTTCAACAAAATCTTGGCACTTAAGCCATCTCACTTGACATAAAGATAACACTGTAAAGAGCACAAATATAATTTTATACCTTATAATCCTATTTATCCATTATTAGATATGTTTTTTGAAGAGAGAAGGACAGTGAGAGAGAGAGACAGAGAGAGAATCAATTTTTTATTGAGTTTTTCACATGTCTTTTGTTGCTCTGATACTTATTTGTGTATGTGGGTGCTGGGGTTTGAACCCGTGTACTTGTGAATGCTGGGCAAGCGCCATAACTGCCGCCCTACCGCTCCAGCCCAAGCTAATTCCATGGTAATATCTGAGAGGAGTTTATACCAGAAGGACTGAGTACATGATAGTTGCTTTAGCTCTTTGTCAGGGAAACCTTTTTTAAAAATAGTAAGCAGGGTTAAACACTTAAATTTACCTGGGAAGGGAAAAATTGACCCAGGGTCATAGATGTGGAAGATGAGCTCACCAAAGCAGGAATTCAATATGAATTTTACATAAATCTTTATTAAAATACTTCAATCTCTATTAAAGTATTTAAAAATTGTGACACTTTTTCAGAAATGTAGAGCATTTTTTATTTCTAGATCTGCTTATTGTGAATAAAGTTGCTGTTACATAAGTAAATAATGTATTTGTACCACTAATTTTCAAAAATACTTTTTGTTGTTTAGGCTGCATGAAGGAGATGCTTACCAGTTGCTGAAAGATTTTGGACTCACCATTAAATCTATCAGGTATATTATATATTTAAATATTGATTTTATATTTTCAATAATTAAATTGTAATTAAAAGTATGTTAAGATCTTTCTATGAGCCAGGTACTTGGATGTGCAATTGAGCCTCTATGCATTTCAGCTTCCCAGAAGGTCTATAGAACTTATCAACACCTTGTTGCCTGCTTTCTATAACAGAATCAATTCTAAAGCCCATCTGAGGTTAAGTTGCATGACTAACATACCAGCCCTAGGCACTATGCACCTATAAGCAGTGAACTTCCAAGGCCTCCTTGACCCCAGATTCAAATATTCTCAACTGTCCACCAGCAGTATGTCAACATTCCTTAGAAGGCCCATTGGGACTCCATCAGTTTATATCCACTTGCATATTCTTGAATCTCTTGCTTTAACTAGTGTTTTCTTCAGGCTTCATCTGATTCTGATACTTCATTTTGGTTTCCTGTTTTCATCTTTAACAAAGCACTTTGGGGAGCCAAAAAGTATAGAACTTTATATGGATACCACACCCCGAGGCTCCATTGGCAATGTAATGTTGCCTAGGTAAATGATCATCTCTCGCCAGTCTCAAATCTGCATGCACTTCAATATTTTACAGGTGTTCCTGTGCTTTGTCAGTTAATTATATATATTTATTTGCTCTTTATCCCATCATTGTTGAGTTTTCATTAATCAGGTCACTGTTTTTATTTATTTGACCTGAGATGAATCAGTCCTATTTGAACTTTACATACAGAGAGTGAAAATCTGAGGATGCTAGAGAAGAATAGAACTGTTTTGTCCATTTGGAGTACTCTATATAGAATATTCCTTGAATGGTTTATAATTAGCTGAGTTATTATAATTTCCTGAGCAATCCAAGAAACTCCAGAGACTTTGGAGCCATGTCCAGAGATGGGCTTGTGAAAAATCATTCATTCATGCATTCCTGTAGCAAATATTGGTGTATTATTGGTTTGAGGCATTTTTAAGCATTTGAGATATAAAAAATCATTAACTATAGCCCCATTAAAAACTCATATTGTGAAAGAAGCAGACATGTACATGTTATAAATTTTAGGAAGTGCTATGACGGCAGATACAGAGGACAAGCTCTATTTGGATTCAGGAGACTTTCAAGTGATTTTTTTTTTTACCAAGTCTGAAAGCATGGGACAAAGGAGCTAGGATTATCTGATAGCAGAAATTAGAAATATTCTGATGTGCCAGGGATAGGCTTCAAGCTCGCTATGGGAGTTGTGATAGGATGGGAGAAGATTCTGTGTTGCTAAAAATAACAAGGGAATTGGTTCTATATCAAGAAGGGTGCTAATTGTCGCATTATGGAATTTGGGCTTAATATTTTGAAGAATGTACAGATGGTGCATGAACATGAGTGTGTATGGGTCTATGGTTTATATATGTAGCTGTCTCAAAGTCTACAACTGTGAAAAAGTGAGAGTCTGTGATGGTCTGAGTTTAGGAACTAGAAGTAATGGTGCAGAAGAGCAGGTAGAGAAATATTTATGATGTAGAATTCAAAGAAATGGCTTTAAATTTTATTCAGTTGGTAAAGGTGATCAAGGTGTCTTTTAATTAATGATACTTAGGTAAGATAGGGAAACAATGACAATTGGGGATGAGAACTAATAATAGTGAGTTAGAATTTATCTATGTTGTGGGATATCTGGGGGACATGCTGCAGGAGAGCATATCTAGTAGTCATATTTATAGGTCTATAGCTCTATAGGTCTATACAGTGTTGTAGGTACAGATCTAATCATTCTTGGTGGGAAGTCAATAAAAACAAGGGAAAAAACTGGAACTCTTTTTGCAAACAAGATGATCCAAATAATGAAAGGCTTACAAGATGTCCTGAATGCTTTCAGTCTTCACTCAGCCCAGCTGCTTTTTCAATTTGTGTATCTATTCTCTGCTTTTTTGTTTCTTAATGCTGCTTGCTATAACACATTTCCACAAACTTAATGGTGCAAACCAACACAAATTTGCTATCTTGCAGTTCTGGATGTCCAAAGTCCACAATGTGCCTCACTGGGTAAAATCAAAGTGTCTACAGGGCTTTAGTCTTTTCTGGAGGCTCATGGGGGACAATCTTTCTTGTTGTCTTTTCCAACTTTTGGAGGTTGCCCGTGTTCCTTGGCTCCTGGGTTCCTTCTGTCTTCAAGGCCAGCCATGGTCAGTAGAGTCTCACACTCACTCTCTCTTGCCTCCCTCTTCCGTGTGTGAATGGCTTTGGCATTCCATAGGCCTGCCTAGATAATCCAGGGTTATCTCCTCACTGTAAGGTCAGACAATTAGCAGCATCATTTTTATCTGCAGTCAAAATCCCCCTTTGCCATGTGACCTAATGTGTTCATAGGTTTCTGGGAATTTGGGGGAGTCATGCTTAGAGGGCCATTATTATGCTTACCATGTCCAATTTTTCTTATTTTCTCATACATGTATGTAAAGAAAGAGACATTTTTTCACTCCATCAGGGTAGTCGTGTGTGGGTTTCAGTATATTCTGGATATAGTAGCAGAAAAAACAAAATATTACTCCATAAGATATGCATGGAGAAAAGAAACTTGTGCTGCACTATTGAGGAGAGGAGGATCAAGTTGAATGGAAGTTGGTGGCTTTTAACACTTCTGGTAATAGAGGAACCTCATGGGAGCTGTCTCATCTATTTTTTTATATAAAGCTTTTTTTTTTTTTTAAGAGAGAGGGACTGAGAGAGAGAGAGAGAGAGAGAGAATTATTTAGTTTTTCATCTGGTCTTCATTGCTCCAACACTTAGTTGTGTATGTGGTGCTGGGGTTTGAACTCAGGTTCATATGCATGCTAGGCAAACACCATAATCACTGAGCCAACGCTCCAGCCCCATATATAAAGCTTTTTAGAATAAATATTATTTCTTGGCATTATTCCTCATACTTAGCCAACATTGTTGCATCATCTAATGGAATTTAGTTACCCAGTGAACATCCTTAGGATATTCAATGGCTCTAAAATGGGCAATACATACATACATATATATATATATATATATATATATATATATATGTATATAAAATACAAACACATATACACATATATACATATATATTATATTTTATACATATTATACTTTTATATCTTTATATATTATGTATTTAACATATTATATATTTTATATATATTATACTTGTATATAATATATATTTATATATTTTCTATTTGCAGTGTTTCCTTGCGGGAGCTATGTGAAAATGAAGATGACAATGTTGTTTTGGCATTTGAACAACTGAGTAAAACCTTTTTAGAGAAGTTTAGAAAAGAGTGAAAACAAAGTTGATGTAAAAACCAGTTTAAAATATTGCCATGGAAGTTTTATGGGTTGTGTTTTTGATTTTTTTATTAGATGTATATAGAGATACAATTGAGGGGGAAACATTATCAAACAATCAAGAACCAATGTATATATACTTAGTTATCCAGGGCTAATGCCAAATCATGGATGCCCAGCTTGGGTTTCCCCTGTTGCTGTTTCCCCCAGAAGAACTCCTGCATTAAATGGGTATCTCGTGGAGGACTGAGATCT
>PVKS010034024.1:0-21246 GCA_004027875.1 Aplodontia rufa | reverse complement strand
TTTTAAGAAATGTGAATAAAGACAAAGGAATTTTACTCTACTTTTTGTTTTATGGTGCTGGAGATGGAACCTAGGGCTTCACACATGCTGGGCAAATTCTCCACCACTGTGGTACACCCTGGTCTTTCTGTGTGTCTTTACCTTTAGATATTTTTTTTAGTTCAACTATTGACTCATTTACCATGAAAAGAGCTAGTTCACATATATTTTTGTATAGGGTATTCTAGACTTGCCAAGAGAAAGTCTTTATTATAAATTGCACAGTATCTCTATTTCCTATTTGATATAATATGGAAATTAGGTAAGCAAAAAGATACCTTGAAAAGTAGAAAATTTGAACAGACCTTAGGACAGAACTATACCCATCACATTAAAAGCGTGATATTCTCCATCTGACATCTTGTTTAAAAAAGACAAAATTGCTGTTGAATTATATTATTCCTACAAAAATTCTATTGAACAATATCACAATCCTGAACAAAAATATCCCATGGGATTTTATAAAATCACAGTTGCTTTGAAAGTAAATGACAGTTTAAGTGGAATTATCAAGGTGACTTCCACTATTACTGTTATTTTTGTCTGCAGTAACTAATGACAACCTTTTCCCATAGAACTGAACATAAATTAAATGAAAGCAATGCCACTGGCTTCCAGTAATAAATAGAAAGGAGACAGTAATGGGGACTTCCTACTGTTTTTCTTTGCTAGTGTGTCCTAGGAATAAGGAAGAAAGCATATCTAGTTCATCACTCAAATTCTTATGAAATGTACTCATTTTCATACCACCCCAAAGATAGACTATTGGTGTATTTTAAAAATGAGCAATTCTCACATATGATGAGACAACTCACAACATAAAACTTAAGGGAAAATCTGCATTTCTATACATTTTAGGTTCTGCTGAAAGAATATCAGCTTTGTAACTTTAATGAATGAAATATATCTTTCCAAAATAATCATCACTTTCATCTATATTTGAAATTTGAAGGCTAATTCCTCAGTTCAGTTTAAAATATTTGAAGGTGAGGCAATATATCAGTTTCTTCAGGTGGTAAAGTTGACAGACTTTGAATACGGAATCAGAAGCAATTGTTTTGATTCCATTTAGTAGCTGGGTGCCCGTGGACAAATCAGTTTTAGTTCCCTGAAATGCAAGGCAAGGATGATAAGTCTGACCCTTCTGGTTTATTCCAAGGCTACGATGGACACCGTATTTGGATCAGCTGTTCATAGTACCACTTCAGACAGTTTGTGTGTCCACTCCTTCACGCCCCCTGCCCTCGCCAGCTCCCCATTCTGAGCTTTCAGCAATCTCTAAACCTAAAAGCACTCCAAAAATTTTTGGTTTGTGGTTTACTCACAATATTTCTAAATATTTATAAAATCCTTGTGGTTTCAATATCAGCATAGATAATCTTTCAATAAATGTAGCCTCTCATTTGTCATTTGGCTTCCTCTTTTCTAGTGATTTATTTTCCCTTCTACTTTCCCTCAGACCCACATTATCATGGTCATTTGCTAGAACTTCTTATCATGAAGACACCCAGTCCCTCTTTAATTTCGGTTTTTAAACCAATAATCTACCACGTGGTGATTTTTTTTCCCTTTTCTCTGCTTAGTAGCCATCTCCAATAGCCTCGCTCTTAGATCCTTTCTTACCCAATTTAAATGACATTATTCCTTGTCATAATCATCCCCCTACATACATTCTAACTCCCTTTCCCTTCTCCCGTGTTGCCTTACTTATAGAGCACACACTAATTCTTGTTTAAAGGCATTACTACCTCCCTCGCTGAGGAAGCTGAACACATCTGTGTGGAAATCCCCGGCCATTGACCTGGCCTCATTTCACATCTCTGCTCAGAGCTGAAGTAGGAGTCCAGTTTTATTGAATAATCATTCATTTCATAAACTTGCTTCTCTCTCTAAACCTCAACTTTCCTCTCTCATTTTATGTACACGAGTATACTTCGTGTTCCACTGGGGAACTAGAAATGATTGGCAGTATTGTCACCAACCTTTGCTGTCCCACCTACCTGTTGAATCTGCATGTAAACACCTCTGCTCAGCTTCCCTACTGTTAGGGTGAATGAAGCATTGAGACCTTTAAGGGTCATCCATCCCTCTGAAAACTAAACTTAATTTCCTTTCCCTTATTTGAGTTAATTATTCTGAAATCTTCCCATATTAGTATTTTTCTTCTCTTTACTGGATCTTTTCCATTACTACACACATATACATTCTATAATTTACACTACCTACCTTAAACAAACTTCCTCTTAATGCTACATCTTTCCCCATTTACTGCTCCATTTGTCTGTTTTGCTTGGCAGCGAAATTTGTCTGTTTTTTTTATAAGATTTTTAAAAATAAATCCTTCCATCCCATGCTCTCTTCAACCCATTCCAATCCATCTTTTGTTCGTATCACTTCAAGACAACAATCTGTGCAAGGCTGCTCTCAGCTTCAGTGGCTAAATGCATGTCCAGCTTTCACCTTACTTCAAATATGGTTGAGCCATCACTCTGTTGAAGCACTTCTATATTGCTTTTTTCACCTCTCACATTGCTTTTTCTTAGTGTCTTCTGCTCATCTTTTCTTGTTTTTCTGACCTCTGAGATTTGGATTGCCCTATGTACATATCCCAATTTGCACTTCTTACCTGTAACTCACCCCCTTGATGATATCACTCAATTTCATGACCTTAAATATAGTTTCATATTTTTTGTCTCCAGTACATATTCTACTCTGAAATTCAGTTACTAATTTAAATGCTTATTAATATCTCTGCTTACATGTGTAATAGGTATAGTATCTGAAGGGCATCTCAGACATAAGATCTTCATCCCAAATTTGCTCCTCATACATTTTACTGTATATCCATCAATGAATAGCAACTAATATTCCAGTTATTCAAGCCAAACAACTTACAGTCATCATTAATAGTTCTTTCTTTCCTAAATATTATATTCAATCCATTAGCAAATCTTGCAATTCTCTCTTAAAAATATGTCTAAAATCTGAGTATTTCTGATTATCTCATTAATTACTACTCTGGCCAGTCCAACACCATCTCTCTTGTAGATTGCAATAATTTTCTAACAGGTCTTCCCTTTTCCCACTCCAATTTCTATTTGTCACACAGCAGCAATGATCCAGTTTAATATTGTCAGGTCCAGCACTCCTTAGTCCAATGCCTTCAGTGGATTTCTGTGACACTCAGATTAATTTACTCCTTCCCTTAGTCTTCAAGGCGTTGACTTCTTTGACATCATTTCCTGTGTTATTTATCTTTATTCACTCAGCTTGTGGCTTCCTTGCTATTATAAACTATGACATGCATATCTCCCACTCAGACGTTTTTAGTGGATAGGATAAATCTAGAAGTCTAATGATAATTTATACTTAATACTAAAAGTACTAGAGAATACTTATACATGAAGGGACAGGTCCAATATGCATTTTGGAAAGTGAATTATGTGCTAAAATTATGTAGGATGGATTAGGGATAGGAGAGACTGAATGTAGCTTAGTAAAATTTAGGTTTTTTTTTTTTTTTGAGATTACTGATGAGTTTTGGAAGAGAAGTGAGATGGCTTTGAACAGCACTTGCAACAGAATTGAAAAGCTTACCCTCACTTAATAAGCTGGATTGGAGAATTCAGAAGTGTCAGAGATGGCAGAGGCATCCAAGTGGCTATGAGTACTTTCTGAGAAAAAAAAAAAGAATATAGGACATCCACTTTTCTCAGTATTGCTGCTTATAATAAAGTACTATAGACTGGGTGGCTTATATAAAGCAGGAATTTAATTCTCACAATTCCAGAGATTGGAAGTCTGAGATCAAGGGCTCTCATGGTCAAGTTCTGGTAATACATTCTTCTACTTGCAAATTGATGATTTCTTGTTGTAACCTTATATTGAAGAAAAAGAGTGACCTAGCTATCTGGAATTTTCTTATAATGGCACTGATCCAATTCACAAGGGCTCCATCCTCATAATTTAATTACCGTCCCACAGCCCCATCCCCTTATATTAGAAGCTTGGACTTTAAGATGTCAGCATATGAATCTTGAAGGGGCAAAACATTCCATCCATGTCATAGTTCTGTATCTGTTTTTGACACTGGCCCTTATTATCTAATACAGCTCATGATATTTGGCTCTAGACTGCACTTGGTTCTCGAGTGAAGATTGGTAAATCAATACTTTGCTGAGACCATCTCCTGTCAAGCACAGGCTTCTCTTTCTACGTTCTCAAAAATATTTGTTAAAAAGTGAATTCATGCTCCAAGAAAATACATTTTACTTGCAACAAAAGTCACCTGAATATGATAAAATAGTGACCTAATAAGCACACAAGAAGAGCAAATAACCAGCCACTCTGAAATATCAAGTGTCCAATTTGAACATTTCCTAAGTCTGAGGTTTGTATAATGTTTAAGAAGTAATGAAGAACTTTTTAGTCCCCTGTCCTTTGGACAACTCTCTCTGTACCCTGTCCCTGGGCATTTGTTACTGGCTTTAATGTTTCTGTGTCCAACTCTGTGCACTGCTGAAAGAGTCTGGTTTCACTCTTCTCATTGCTCACTATGATCCAGTTATCTTTTCAAGTACAGGACTCTGATCTTGATTCCCAGCTGCCATGTCCACACCCTCTCAGGAGACATCTGGCAAAAGGTTCATTTATATATCACTGGAGAGAACCACTTTACAAACGGAGCTATGTGTGTCAAATATCCTCCCACTTCCTAAGAGGCCAGGGGTCTTCAGACAGGGGCTCAGAAGCATTTCATCTGCAGAAGCTGTCATCTCTGAAGCAACACGTTTGAAGCTTTGAACACCAATACTTATATCTGTTGCCCTTGGTTCCCAAGGCTCTGATGAATCAATGATGTTATCTGGATAGTTTATTTAAAGACAGCTTTTACTGTTGCTGTGCAACTGTAATGCCTTTTTACATGGTGGGCAATTCTTCTGTAGTCAAAAATTATTTTATTTTTCATAACACATTGCATGTTCTCTTTCTCTCTGCATTTCTAAGCATGCAAACACAAAGAAGGGAAATTTTTTATGATGCATTTTAACATTTCACAAAACTTTATCAGTTACTATGGAAATGTAGGCAAGGGAGAGACAGAACTTCGTTATTTATATTTGGTGTTTCCACTGTTGATACTTTGTAGGGTTATTATTATTATATTATTGGATATGGTAATGAATTGTATTCATTTTATCATAATGTATGGTTTATGGAGGTATTAATATAAAATACAGAAAATAAAATCATTAGAACTAAAAGTAATCTCTGCTATAATTATTCACATATGCAAATATACACATGCATCAATACAATTATTTCAAATTAGTACAATATATTATTTTGTAACATGAAGAATGTTCCAATTAAATTCATTATGTAATCTAGGAATATACTTATTTTCTGCCAAATGACCAAATGAGAAGAATTAGAAATTTTGGTAAAAATAATGGGGAATTAAGGAATTGAATACTATGTGCTTATATGCACACATATGTGTCGGAAAAATGCCATGTAGTGTATGTTTACCATATTTAGAGATTATAGATATAGTAGAAAAATTCTACATGAACAGTATTGTTAAAATATATGCTATTAAAATCTATTTATTTTGCATAATATTTGCTTGCTTAGATATATTATTCATAAATTTCTAGCTGGTCTTCATTAAAAGTATTTCCTATATATAGTTACAAATTATGGCTTGACAATGAAAAATTATGGCTGCTATGATTTGAATGTCCCTTCCAAAATGCAAACTGGAATTTATTTGTCCTTGTGAAGGTATTAAGAGGGAGAGAATTTAAGAGGTGATTAGGTCATTGGCTTTGTCCTCATGGATGCACTAATGCAAATATTGTAAAGGTGACTTTGTTATTGTGTGAGGGCTCCAGATGCAAGGGTAATTCGGGCCTAATTTCCCCTCTGTTTCTCTCGCCCTTCTAACACATTAGATGCAGTAGGAAGACCCTACCTCTATATGCCAATACAATGCCCTTGAATTCCATAGCCTCCAAAACTGGAAGCCAAACAAAATTCTGTTGTTCATAATTTACCCAGTCTGCTATGTTCTTTGATAGCAGCAGGAAATGGACAAAGACAGTAAGATTCTTAGACACTGACTTGGAAATTCTGGGATTAAAAATTGTAATAATTATTATGATCACTTAAGTGGAAGAGAGGGTGGAAGTCAAACAATGTTGTTAATTTGTAGAGTTTGCTAGCAATATAGTATAAACTGGCTAGACAAATTAGTTTTATACCTCATGATTGGGTACAAACATTTTTTATTGTGTCTGTATATCTACATGATCTGTTAACTTTCTTAGGCTTCCAAATGAACTTCTGGCTTACATGAAATGCTTTATCATATCGCTTTAGTAAAAGGATTAGAAGGAATTGTTTTTCTTAAGCCTGCTTATTTTCAAATGTAAGCAATACAAAAGATTATATCTGAAAATAGTTTATGCATTAAGAATATTACTTGCCTCCAAATGCAACCCAAATAGGAGGACTGTTTAGTGACTTATAATACTTTGAAAAATAAGGCCTTTATGTGCAACGTAGCTCTTCTAAAAGTAAAAATGCTGCTGAAAATTTCCTTATATTGCTTAAATATATGGAACTACAAGCAGCTGGATATTGCAAATAGCACTGCATAAATTATATAAACTTGAATAGAGCAGATTTGAAATGAGTAGGAAGAGCAACTATCATTGGCTTTTCAAAGGAAGTATTGCTGTTTGACAAAATACCATGCACTTCCCAAAAACATATGCTAATTTGTAAAATTTGGATCTATTCCTCATGGGCCACATTTCCATAGAGGAATTAGAGACATTTATTCACTGAAATTTTAGTGACATATCAGCATCTAGCACAATTTTGGGTTAGGGCGTATAAAGCAGAGAATAATGATTGATACTTCTGTTAACAAAGAGTGAAATTTATGTTCAAAGAATGAACTAATCTTGAATTTTGGACTTAAAAGGTATCTTTAGATATTGATAGGTAAAATAGTGTTTCATGAAATTAGGATCAAATTCTGATGTTGAGATATTTATAGTATGAGTTCCAACATAAGAATCAATATGTACTTTTCATTACAGTATTTCCTATATTGGTATTAAAAATGTGTATTAGTTAAAGTAGTTATATGCCTTTTATAGCATTGAGTTAGAAAAACAAGCAATGCTTATTTTTTAAATTTATGAATTCTTTAATAAATATGCTAGTGACTTTAAACATGTGATCATTTTGATTAGATATAATCTTTGGGGAATGTATATACATTCTCAAAACCTCTTTTTGGAATTTGAAAAGTTGTGAAAATTTTCTTTGAATGATTACAATGGAGATAATCAGTAATTTCTGAGAGTATGGAACCATAATTCTCGAAACTACTCATCTGACATAAGTATGAACTAAATTAAAAATCTCCAGGTTACTTTAAGCCAATATCCTTTTAGTAAAAGTAATTAAAAAGTACTTTTTCCTAAAAATAAAATTTTGTGCCTGCTAAGGAATTTTGTACTTATTAAAATCAGCTTTTATTTTTTTTACAGTTGGTAGAAACTCTAGTTTAAATATTTTTCTTTAATAGAATTTCTGATCACATAACTTTATTTATTGTGATCTAAAAAACTGTATTAATCTACAGAGAAAAGTACATGAAAGTATTAGGTTTCTTCTTCCTTTTCCCCCCTATGGTTTATCTTACATGCATGCTTTTGTTGCTTTAGATGCACACACTTTATTTTTCTGAGATTGTTTACTCATAGTAAGATACAAGAAGACATCAGCAATCTGAGACAATAAACTACCTGAATTATGCAAAGGTTTCTGTGAGACATGGTTCTTAGTAAAAAAAAAAATAATAATGTAATAAACTAAGATAGGAAAAGCTACCAAAGAAGCACATGCAAAAGAACTCAGGAATTTCAATTTGACTAAAAACTCAGTATGAATCAAGAGCTACATGCCTGCCTTTAAAAACTAAAGCAAGCTCTTTTAGCTTTGAAATGTGACTGAGATTAGATGGAGGTATGGGGTGAAGGTACCATACATTAAGAGAAGTAGAAAGAAACTGAGATATTTAGCATAGTGAAGAGAAAACTCTAGGGACAGGTGTGATAGCTGTCTTAAAATAGTTGAAGAACTTCAGTATGGAAGGATGATTAAACTGCTGAAAACCATTTAGACTATTTAGACTATGAGGAACTTTCTACTCTGAGATTATATGATTTTGTGAACAATACTAACCTCTTTGGGGAATAACGGTTATGATCATTAATAAATTACAATTAACTTGATATTTTATGACCTGCTTTTTGAAAATCCCTATCATCAGTGACCCCAATGTTATCTGTGTTCACCAGCAGTGGTAAAAACATCTGAAAAGTGATGTTGAAGGAAAGAAATCTAATTGGACCTTGGGGATTTGGAACGCTCAGTGGAGGTAGTCCTTTATAGAAACCATGCTAAGCATAAGCTTAGAATCCTCCAGATCTTGGTGTCTATTTATCTATATATATTCTCTTCATGGTTATACCTGACATCTAAGAGATAGCATCTTGGGCTTATATCATTCATTTGAAGGTTCTGAAGGAAGGATAATACTAATTCTTAAACCTTTTATGGTAAAATGATGGTGGTGCTGACTGTAGACTCTCAAAATCTCAGTAATTGCCACAGTGATGTAGGGCATCTCTAAATATAACATTGGGAAACTCATTGCTATTGCAACCAGCAACAGTATAGCATTCAAAACAGAAGACAATATTTACAGAACTATATTTCCTTCCATATTTTATGACTAAAATGATTGTCCAGTACCCCAAGATTAGGCATATTCTTGTCTTTAGTGTATATAGGTATGTTATTTCAGTGATAATAAAGTTCATCAAAGTCCATTGCTGATGGCATATAGCATAAAGTTCAGTCGTTAAGGACAAATTCCAGTTAATAATGAACACTATCCATTAATTTGGAGGAAAAGGGCTGATAGAAAGGTAAATACATGAGGTAAAAGGGTCATTTGAGTTAAAAGGATGTTTGGAACACCACTACATTAAAAGAAACACCAAAATTGTCTTTGTAGAAACCACCTGGGTAACATCACTGATTCTTCTGTTCAAAGAAATTATGTTCCTTGGGGACTGGGAGCAATAGATATAAATGCTGGTTTTCAGAGCATCAAAACTGCTCTTTTCATAGAGGGAAGCTTAAGGAGATGAAACAATTCTGAGCCCCTGTCAAAAGACCTTTTGGACTCTTAAGAAGTGGATGGAATTTGACATGCATTGCAAGGATTGATAAAGTAGCTCCCCTGAGATGTATTCAACAAGAGCTTCTGACTGATGGCAGTTGTTCTAAGCCAGCCATTTCTGTAACTCTTTAAGAGTGTGTGTATGTATGTATATATATGGAAGGAGGGAAGGAAAGACGCTCTAGGATAAGGGAAATATTTGCAAATAGAAAGCACTGATGCCCCTGTTTTTCTAGAAACAAATGGAAATACAGTATAATAAATTAGACTAGCAAGGTGCAATAGCAGCTGATTTTTGTGTGTATTTGAGGTGACTTAAGGAGCGAACTACATAAGAAGTTTGAAACAAGATAATTGGTTGTAACAGAAAGGAATGATTACTAAGGACAATCTTGTTGTTAAGGTCTGTGTCCATCATTCCTACCACTTTTCATTCTGTTTGAAATCATGGAAAACTTGTACTTGCCATTTAACTAACCATCTGAAAAGTAAAATCAATAATATTTTCCATTATTTTTTTCATTTCAAAAAGTGAAGCGACCTTACCAAGTTTCCTCTCTCGATTGAGGCAAATAGCATGTAAAGAGAGGATGTGCATTAAATTATGTCAGCAGTGGAGGAGGTGAATGCTCAATGGTGATTGATTTGTGCTCTCCTGCTCTCAGTGTTGAACACCACTAACTGCTGTAGCACAGGTGAGTTGAACTAAGATTAGACAACTGTGTGTAGCTGCCCTCTGCTGGAAGAAGGCTTAGTCAACTTTAAGGAAGGAATGTGTTTCTTTTACTGTAGGAAACGACAAGAAGGGCAACTTGGGCGAATAAATTTCTAATCTGTATTCTTTTCTACACCTGGCATTTTTTGGAAGCAAATACATATAGCATCAACTGAATGTTTTGTACCTACTCTATAAAGCCAGATGTTGGATTCTATTAAAACTAAAACAAAACACAAGTCACAGCTCCTATTTCAAATCCTCAAATCTCATTCCTCTGCACTCCTCTGCTAGTTTAACCAAGAATAAGGTGGAGACAGAGTACCCTGGACACCTCTCAGTGAATGGTTGCTATATGCTTGTATTGTGCTCTGTAGCATGGTGGCCATAGCTAAGTTTCAGAATGGCAATTTAAATTAAAATTAATTAAGATTAAAAATAATTACTGATCCCTTTTTAATTTGGTCATACTAATCTTATTTCAAGAGTTTAGTAGCCACGAATGGCCAGTGGCTATTGTCTCAGAGAATGCAGAGACAATATTTCCTTCACCCAAGAAAGTTCTAATGGAAAATATTGCCAGGTATGCTAGGAAAAGAAGAAACTGTGACTTGAAGGTCAAGACTACAGGGTTTGCACCAGGCTCACCACAATTATGAATGAGCTAGAACAAGTTACTTTTTTCTCAAATTCAGTTTCCTCCTTATTCAAATGAGGAATTGGCTTGAAACCTTATGAGATCTGTTCAGCAGTGATATACTTATACTAAAAGATTCTGTTACAAAATACACCCAGGAGTTACCTGGGGTCTCCTGTGAGTGTATCCTTATTTTAAGAACTTCTAAATGCAGACTTGAATCAAACTGAAATTTGACTTTGTTTTCTTGAAGGGTCAGACTCATTCAGCTTCTAATAAGCAAATAAACAAAACTCTTTAAAAAGTTGTTGCTGATATAGAGAATTGTCCAATACATAAAAATGCAGTGCTAAAAGATTTTTCATAATCCATATTATCAGCCTTATCAGCCAATCTACCAGGGTCATTAGAATTGTAAATACTAAGCTTATTTCAGCAGCTATGACTGAAATGAAAGTTTAAAAGAATAACATAGTTACATTTGTGATTTTATTGAGAAATGTTTTCACTAGGGAACTCTCAGCTTGTCGGATTAAAATGGTAAAGAGACCTTTTACTGCAAGAGCTCTGACAGTTATCCCCTTAGCAAAGTTTGCTTTTGTGATAATTATACCTACTCTTGTTTACCAAATGAATCACTTTTCAGTGCTGCTTTTAACCTTGACTGGTTTCCCTTTGATGATTATTTTTTTTGCTATGATGAGATGTTTAGAAAAACCCTGCACATTTTGCACTACTTTTTTTTCAAGTGATATTTACTGTTATTGCCTTTTTAAGTGGCTTTCCAAACTTTGTTTTAGGGGGGCAGTTAAAGGTGGGGGGAGATTAATTGCGTTTGTCTTTCATCTGCAAGAGGGTGAATATGGGGTGGTTGGTCTTGAATAATGATACCTAATTTCCTTTCCTCCCCTGGACACAAGAGGTATCACCAGACCCACAAATGCCTGTAGGAGGAAAGGTAAGAGGATTTACAGAACAATGGATGAAAGAAATATTTTCCCAAGTCCGGGTCCATTTGGTGAGGTAGGCTTCCTCATAGAATAACAAAAATCGCCCTAAAAGAGAACATTCAAATAATGAAACATGTGCTGGAGTTTGAGTTCATGTTTTGCATATTCGGGTGATTTAAAATTTAACACTTGGAAACACTTATCAAATGTTTCAAATTCCAAAGTAGAAGGTACTTATAACATACTCTAGGGCTGTCTTCCCAAGATGGGCCACCAACGATTTCTTTATGATAGTGGTAGCAGCATTAGGGGCAACAGAAAAGTGATGCAAGAGTGTTAGGAAGTTCTGGAGGTATTGTGGGCGTGGTCATTGGGACATGAGGCAACACAGGAGGTAGCCAAGGAGGAAGCAGCCACTAGGCCAATCTAAGTAACATTGGAGCAGGAGAAATGACTTCAGTGGCTTCTGAAATATGGGATCAAAATTAGAAGTCAAAGGAGATTGGGAGAGGAGAGATGACGTCCTAGTGATGAAGTCTGTCATGGTTCCAATGTGAGATGTCTCTCAAAATCTCATATGTTCTAATGCAGTAAGACTGAGGTGAAATGATTGGGTTGTAAGAGCCTTAACCCAATCCGTGGGTTAATCCCCTGATAGGGATTAATTGGTAACTGTACGCTGGTAAGGTGTGGCTGGAGAAAATGGGTCACAGAGGTCATGCCTTTAAGGTATATATTTATATCTGATACTTGGAGCCATGCCTTCCGCCATGATGTTCTGGCTTACTTTGCATCCTGAGGAATGGAGCTAGCCTTCTATGGACTAAGACCTCTGAAATCATGAACACCCAAATAAACATTTCCTCTTAAATTGTTCTTGTCAGTCTCTTAGTCTCAGAAATGAAAAAGGTGATCAAAACAAAGTCCTAGTGGCTACTCCAAGAAAAAAGGTCATGGGGCTGGAGCAGTGGCTAGGTGATTGTGGCGCTTGCTCTGCATGCGTGAGTGTGCGGGTTCGAATCCCAGCACTCAAGTACACAGTTGGGTGTCTGAGCAATGGGGGCTATGTGAAAAACTCAGTGAACATCGATTCTCTCTCTCTCTTTCTCTCTCTCTTTCTCTCACTGTTCCTTCTCTCTCTTTAAAAAAACAAAGAAGAAAGGTCATGATGAAGCAAGCCCCCATGGTGCCATGCTCTTCTGACTATCCTTCTTTTCTATTTTTTCTGTAGATTCTTTCCCCTGTTATTATTTCCTAATTATTGTTATCTCAATTTAAAATTTTTTTCTCACTTCAAATGCCTTAAATAACTGAATGTATTGTACATATTCAAATACCATTAGGATAGTAGTTAGACCCAAATGTATATTTGCAGTCTAAATTTCCTCTTTAGACTTCACCTAGAGCTAACCTATAACTTAAATTTGTCTATTTCTTTTCAACTTCTATTTTTGCCCTTTTCCTCTATTTCCCCTTATGTTAAATTGCTTCATTCTCTCAGCTACTAGACAGATATGTCTAAAAGTAATTGATGATTCCCCTACCATCCTAAATTAACTATCCCCTAATATCAAACTGAATTATCAAGGCCTTTGGCTTTGACCCTTAAAATAAGGGAGATTGGTAGAGTAGAGACCACTGGGGAGATTAGGGTGAGGGAGAAAGCAAGGAAAAGGGTAAGAAGAATGTGAGAATGAAGAATGAGGTTGACCAAATAATGCTATATGCAGGTACGAATGTATCACAATGCATTTCACTATCACAATAGTGCACCAATTAAATCCAAATAAAGCTGGGCATGGTAGTGCACACCTATAATCCCAGTGACTTGGGAGGCTGTGGCAGGAGGCTTGCAAGTTCAAAGCTTCAGTCTCTGTAATTTAGTGAGATCCTAAGCAACTTAGTGAGACCCTGTCTCAAAATAAAAACTGAAAAGAGCTGAGGATGTGTCTCAGTGGTTAGGTGACCCTGGGTTCAATCCCTGGTATGAATGAATGAATGAATGAATGAATTTAGACAAATTGAGTAGAAGAAGAGGGTCAGGGTAAAGAAGGTGGGGAGGGAAAGAGGGAGTACTGGGGACTGAAATACAGCAAACTATGTTATATGCATTTATAAATATGTCAAAATGAACCACTATTATGCATAACAATAATACGCTAATAAAAGCATTTTTTAAAGCCCACTGAACTAAGAATAGAGGGAACTCTCTCAACATTTTAGATATTCTTACAAAGAATATCTAAAATTATATATAATACATGTATATCTACACACACACACACACACACACACACACACTCACTTTTTTCTACTGCCCTTGATGAGCATACTTTACTTATTTACCTTTCATAAAGTCTGTACAGTAGCTTTCTAAGTATCTCACATGATGTGGATTTTGTGTCTACTTTTCATATACTGTAAAACCAGAATGATCCTTTTTGAAATGTAAACTAATTCATATAATACTCCCATCCTTAAGACTCTCAGAAATTCCTCACTGTCACCAGGAAGAAGTTTCTGCTTCTGTCAGTGGCAAGTGAGACTAATCAGGAGCTCTGCTCTCCCTGAGTCTTCTCACCTCATCCCTGGATATATTCACCCTCAAGCACAAAGCTTCATACTGACTCCTTTTACTTCTCTGAAATTTTCACATGTCCCCTTATCTCTCCACCCTACATCTTCACACATGCCTTTGGTCTCTTTTGTCAGCTTCTTATTCTTCTGCAGATATCCTCCTCACCTTTCAGATCTTATTTATAAATACAGCTTTCTTCAGGATAATATTCCTGAACAATCGACCAGATTACATTCCCTCCATAGTAGTTTTCTGTAAAACAGTACACTTCCACAATCATCCAAACAAGATTGTATTAGATTTTTAATAATCCATCTTTCTGATAGATTATAAATTCTATTAAAGCAAAAATTTTGTTATTTTTACTCAATCTTTTCCCTAGAAGTTGAATCAAACTTTCTAATACATAGGAGGTCTTGAAGTCAGGACACAGGATATACATGGACATGTGTACTACACATAATACACATAGATGAGCATTCATTAATCAATTCAGCAAATATCAATATTCATGCATCAGAAACTCATATAAAAAGATAATGGCCTGGCTGGGCATGGTGGTGCATACCTGTAATCCCAGTGGCTCTGGAGGCTAAGGTGCAAGGATGTCAAGTTCAAAGCTAGCCTCAGCAACTTGTCAAGGCCCTGTCCCAAAATAAACAAAAGGGCTGGAGATGTGGGTTAATGGTTAAGAGCCTCTGGGTTCAATCCCTAGTACTAAAAAGCAAACAAACAAATTAAAAAGAAACACATGTACTTCTGCCAGATATATGCTCTTGGATAATATTTTGTTCTTCAGAATTCCACACTAAAAATAGCAGGGTTTAGTGGGTGGAAAAATAGAGGTAGGCAGAAATTTAAAAACCAATAATTTTTTAACAGGTTGTTAATTGAATTATCATTTAGATATCTGAAAATACAACACAAACAGCAAAGCCAGACAGCTCAGCGAGGCTGGTGTTGGCCTCAGTGGATTTTCTTTTTTAATGCCAGAAGAATAGAGTGGAAATGCTGACTTTTGGGCACTTGGATGGCGCAGACACAGTTGAGCTCTGAACCGGAGGGGCTGCCATTTGGGTTCACTGTAGGCAGGGAGGTATCCCAGGAGCTAAAAACTGCAAATTCAGGCATGTAACATCTCTGTACAGCCATACATGAAGTGCTCATTTTATTTTTCTTAGAGTTAAAAGGATTTCTATCTGTGTAGCCACTGAACTGGGGGATTTTGTCCCTTGATGAAAGTTATAATTCTACTCTGGCTATTTTTTTCTTGGGGAAAAGAAAAGTACATGTGAACTTCCATTATTTCCTAATCTCAGGGAGTATGTAACCAGTGTTAGAGTGTTATAGAAATACATGCTGGAGCAGAGCAGACCATATTTTCATGCTGGACAAGTGGTATTGGAACTTCATTCCCTTAACTCCTCCCAGTTCCCATAGTCGCTTTCTGAAGAAAAAAAAAAAAAAGAAGTAAAAAATTAAGGAGGTGTTATCTCTTCCTCATTCATTGTGGAAAATTGAATGCTTTATTAGAAGTATAAAAAAAATGCTTTGGAAGTGCATCCTTCTCTATCTTTCTCCCCCTATGTGTGCGTGGATGCATGCGTGCGTGTGCGTGTGTGTGTACACGTGTGTGTGCGCTCATGCACACATGCATTTGGGTTAATACAGAAGGCAGAATTACTTCGAGTATTATGGAATAAGAGATTTAATGTAGGAGGAACTCCGTACACAAGCATAGAAGACACTCAGGAAAAAAAGGTCTGAAAAGGAATGCTAAACCACTGATGACAGCAGACAGATTTTAGTATGCACAGGTATCTGGGAAGGTTGGTCCCTCTAGGTGCCCATGCTCTGTGTGGGGGCTGTGATTCCATCAGCAGAGCTGGCATTTGGGGACAAGAACTCTATGTAGAACCGGAAGGTCAAGGATAAGCTGGAGCCTGTTGGCACTTCTGTGTCTGTTTATTCTCATGTCCTACTGTAATGACCTTTGGAAAAGAATGGCTCTATCTTCAATCTGCCTTCTAAATGATGTGAACATTTCTCCTGTGGAAAATTCTACTCTGAAGTCATATAGGCAAAGGGATTCTTGGAAAGGGGATATGTAGTCACAATTTAGGCAAGTTAACATGTAAAATACACCCCAAAGTTAGCCTGCAGAGGGAAGTGAGTGTCAAATTGCAGAGCCTCAAAGGCCGAAACACAGGCAACAAGCACTGTATTCTGAAGGGAGAATGCCTTGCTGACGCCTTTGTTTTTGTAACATAACAACAGGGTGAACTGGATTGATGGGAGTTATGGAGTTCAGTTATGAATCTCTGTAATAAGAGATTGTGAAAATATTTTGTGGAAATAAACTAAGGGTGTGATATTGAAAGGAAAGAAGGGAAAATATTTTTTTTAAATTTTGGTCAAAGCCATTATTTGAGTCTATGTAAGTGACCTTTAGTTCTAAATGACCTAAAAGTGAGACTAGCCTCAGATAACCCTGTCCTCCATTGTGTGTGGGTATTTGATCTTATAGATCTCTTACAGTGGGACACTTTTTCTTCTTCAAGACTGGATTCTGATATGAAATCACCAGTGAATATACTAAAATTATGTGCACAATATCTCCTTTCCTTACAACACAACCTCATGATATTTATTATTCTTTTAAAATTTTTAATTTGGTGTCTTTTCCATATGCATGTAACTCCATGAAGACAAAGATGTGTTCTGCTTTGTTTATTGCTGTATTTGTGACCTTTGAAAACAAATGATTGGGCTATCTGGCCTTGGTCATTAGGAATGCTAGAATATCAGTAAAAGACATTATATAAATTGGGTTTTTGAAACATCACAATTTGAGCCCCTGATCTGATAGTGGAGGTAGAGTTGTACCCTTTCTGATAGGATCAGTCTTCAAAACTTGATATATTTTGGTCAAATTTGTTAAGATTCCAAGTAATACTGATATTCACAGTGGGTCAATAGATGACCTCATCTTGTGCAAGATAATGAGTATGACAGGGCCCAGCCATGTCCTATTCCAAATGAATACCTAGAGGATCTAGAAATGCGTCCATTCCATACTCTAAATTGGTGGAATGCTAAAGTGAGTTCAATCTCTTCTCACAATTAGGGTTGAACTTCTAATTATTTTCCAGGTATCAGATTAACTGAGGCTGATGGTATTGTTGGAAAATCTTTCAAAACTGTTGTTGGGCAAGGTTGGAGCAGTTGGGGAATGACAAAGTAGCACAACGTGATTGCTTGAAAAGTTACAATTGCTCAACAATCCTCCCATGCCTAGGATTGCACCTGAACACTCAATACAAGCCCTACAGATATGAGGCCATGACTACACTTGGCAGTGTGCTCTGTGTAGTTAGTTAGATGACAGAAGTTGGCTTGGGATAGGATACACAGGTTCTGCTGATGTGCTTAATGGAAGTTTGGGAACACTTAGTGGACATAACAAGGATGTGAAAGACAGTGGAAGATGACAGTGGAAGAATTGGGAGGATTCTCAAAGCAGTCTCACAATGTTTGTATTTGAACCTGAAAATAATATGAAATAACAGTATTATCTATGTTCCTTCCCAGGATTAGCAGCTTTCAATGAGATTGGGATCCTCTAAGTGGGATATTTCTCTGAGAATTGAAAGCCAGATGGAAATGGGGGAAAAAATCTCCTGGATAGAATGCTAAGAAGATCTAATCAAATGCCAGCTCCAGGGCCCTTAGTAGAAGGTTGCAAATCATTGCTGGGCAGTGTTGTCCAGAATAAAAACTGATTGAGTATGATTAAAGGTGCCTCAGTAAATGATGGAGGGCTGGCTGTGTGTCTTCATGTGTTGGCAGGTGCGTGGTGTCTTGGGGTGCTTATGTGGTTTTGGATCAGCACTGAATTGTATTAAGAACTAGGACAATCCTGTAATTCCTTAGCCCACTCTGAATTCAGCTATGTTGCAGGCTGCCATTTAGTCTGCTACTTATCTTTCCAAAAACAGCCTAGTCCTGCAGAAATGGGCCATCTACATTAAGGTACAATTACTTGATTCATCTCAAAGAACTGCATATGTGCCTGTATGTGTGTGTGTTTGTGTGTGTGTGTGTGTGTGTGTGTAAGTGTGTAAGTGAAATGAATTTCACAGAATTCCAAGCTTTGGCAAGGGATCCATTGATCCTGATATTTTCTGCTTCTCTTCATGCTGAAGGTGTTCCATGTCTCCAGGATACCATTGAGGTATAATGATCGGCTGCAGTAGCTTTAGTTAGCCATTTGTAAGTGTCAGAACCAGGGTCCTCGGAATTATAATAAGCAAAGTTTCCAGACCAGATAACTCTGCTGTAATGTTCATTAGTCTTTTAGAGAGCTGGTAAATTTTTTATGATCAAGATGTGTATCAGTGCTGCTGTCCTGTTTAATTATAGAGACAAGAAATGGGCAGACACACTGATGCAGTATTCAAGTTACCAGGAAAAAAGTAGGGGAATTATTATAGATGTCTGGATGGTGTCCTCAGTTCCCCCTTAGCTATTGAATCTCAGCTGTCTGCAATTAAGAACTGAGTCACAAAATGGCTTGCATTGTGATGCTATTTCAGTTTGACAGACTGTCTTTCAGCATGGAAATTGTGAACAATTCACCAGGTTTTTAAATTTCTCTGCAAAAACATTTTAAATGCTGCTAGAACTTTAGCTGTAATAGCACCAAGTATAATTCTACCAAAATATTTTAATAATTGTATGAATATTCAGTAAAACCTCATTAAGTTGGAAAGTAAGGTGCAAACTCCTCTACCATAAGCAGATTTTAAATTAACTGTATTCAGATAAACCAATAATTTTATCAAAGGAAAGTAGGGCAATTACTTTGCATAATATACAATTTGGAAAAAAGATACCCAATTAATTAGGCATTTCTACAAACAGCAGAAAAGTTTTACTCTGTTCTCATTTTCCTAACTGATACAAATATTCAAATTTGCAAATGTTTATATTTACCAGTATACACATTGATATGGGGTTTCATCTCTGGATTTGTGTATTTCTCTCATTGTCACACATAACTACACACATCTGGGGTGGGGTGCATATTGGATATGTGCATAGGAAAATGTCCTGATCATTTCTGTCAGTTTGTAGAATATCCTTGTTTCTTCCTGCAGAAATAATCTTGAGGATACTATGAAAGGAAACCCCAAGTGCTTGGGGAATGTAGGCTCTTCATCATATCATTCAAATTAAATGTATGTTTATAAAACCTTCTGAAAAAGATTTACAAGTGTGATTTTAGAAATGACTGGAGTGATGTGTCAATTCAAAGATAGTAAGCTCTTTAGGCTTCCTTACCAGACAAGTCCAACAGAAAGAGTAATTTAACATCATCCTGATCTGACCCTAATAGACTTTGTGACGATTTTCTTTCTACTTATTCTTGTTTTCCAACCTAGTCACTAAAAGGAGGCCAAAAATGGACTCTACTAAATGTTTTTTTTTTCCTTTTTTTGTATTCCAAACAGTTTGAAAATTATAGTCCTTGCATTTGAGGTTTTTCATGTGCTCACCCTGTCAAGTAGGTTTAAAAAGTGTATATTTTGATTTGTGTACTCTTTCACCAACTGAAGAGTGGCTGAAATAAATCAAAAGTTGTCTTGCTCAGGAATTATCTAAAGTAAATAAATAAATAAACAAGACTAATAATTAGGCAGCTCATTGAATAGGCTGTTGAACCAGCTAAAGTGGGAAAGAAATTATTCAAGTTCTAAACCTTTCTACTTGCAAATTAGCCAAAATCAATTGCGTTTTAAACATTGCATCACCTTAATTGATTTTAGGATGGATAGCACTTTGCTGTTCACATGTGAGCCATGAAGTACTTGGAAATGGGTATCTTTTCTACCGTGATCTGTGTTAAACTTTTAAATAATTACACTTCTTAATATGGAATGAACTTTATAGAGGAATGCATTCTAGTTTTTCTCTTTTGAGGTTGAAATGCAATCTGCAGAATTTAATTTGCATACAACACATTTACCCATTCTTATCATCCCTAAGAGATTTCAGTCAATTCCTTCCAGCCAGAGGTAATATTTTTTTAATTTTATTATTGAAATGGACATTGATATGATAAAAATGTGACATAAGAAAGTGAGTTAAAACCTAAAATTTATTTGATTTTATTTTGGTAAAATGAGGATTACTAGCTTAGAAATTAAATGATGGAAATATGAACCCTGATTTGGAGATCATATTCATAATCTTGGACAAGCTTTAGTATTTCCCATTTTGCCATTTTCTTTTTTTATTATTTTTTCCTCTCTAGTTGTTTTGAATTTTTCTTAGAAAATGTGAACAAGTATTAAGAATTATAGGCACAAACCCTGCAATCTACAAATTCTGGTTTTCTTCCTTAAATGCAAACCAAGACACATAGTAATTGAAACAATTAATTAATTATTCTCTTAGTGGCTCTTGTGCTTTTCTCCTTTCCAATACCTTCTCTTACCTCTACACACTCCATTTCTCTAGACCGTGGAATTTATCTCCAAGTTTACTGCCATGGTCATTTATTGAAATCAGAAAGTTAGGGATTATACGTTACCCTAGTAGGAGTAAAAAGTGATTATAACCATGGCTACAACTGATGGAAATGTCAGGATGATATCACCTACACAGGAGGGTTCATATTGTATGTTTTTTGCACATATAAAGTACACAAATGCATATTGATTTACTAGAGTTAGAAATCTTTGTAGAGTTAAGGATGTTTATTGGTTATTTTGCTAGAATGTTTCATGGAAAATATACTTTTCATACCAACACAAGTAGAATAAAAAGTTCAGTGACCCACATTAAGTATGTTGTATCATTTCTAATGATTACTCACTTATAACTATTGATAATCCAGCTTATTTTAAGACATGCTCTCTTGGCTGAGCTAGAATTTTAATTTGTAAAAATTGGCTAGAAACAAACATTGGTAATTAGTTTCTAGTTTGCCTAAGCCCTTCCTTCACAAATATTTGCTCTTCTAAAGAGTTAGCAATGGGTGTTTGCATATAT
>PVKS010034023.1:0-21246 GCA_004027875.1 Aplodontia rufa | reverse complement strand
GTTTGAGATACTTCACTTAGCAAAAAATTTTCCATCTCCATCCATTTGGCTGCAAATGCCATGATATCATTTTCTCTAATAGCCTAGTAGTATTCCATTGTATATATGTACCAAAGTTTTTTAAATTCACTTCTCAAGTAAGGGGCATCTGGGTTGGTTCCATAATCTACCTATGGTAAATTGAGCTGCTATAAACATTGATGAAGCTGTATCTCTGTAATATGCCAATTCTAGCTCTTTTGGGAAAATACCCAGGAGTGGGATCGCTGGGTCATAAGGTGGTTCCAGCCCTAAGTTTTTGAGGAGTCTCCACACTGCTTTCCAGAATGGCTGAACCAGTTTGCAGTCCCACCAGCATTGTGACAGTGTTCCTCTTTTCCCACAGCCCCTCCAGCATCTGTCATTGTTTGTATTTTTCATTTTTGCCACTCTAACAGGAGTGGGGTGGAGTCTCATTGAAGTTTTGATTTCCTTTTTTCTTATTGCTAGTAATGTAGAGCATTTTTCATATGTTTATGGCCTTTTTGGACTTGTTCCATTGAAAAGTTTCTATTTAGTTCCATAGCCCATTTATTGATTGAATTATTTGTGATTTTGGTGTTTAGTTTTTTAGTTCTTTGTATATTCTGGATATTAGCCCTCCGTCCAAGGTGTAGCGGCAAATTTTCTCCCATTCTGTAGGTTCTCTTTTGACACTCTTGACTAAATTTTTAGCTGTTCAAAAGCTTTTTGGTTTAATTCCATCTCATTCATTCATTTATTGTTGACTTTAATGCTTGCGCCATGGGAGTTTTGTTAAGGAAGGTGGTGCCAACCCCTATGTCATGTAGTATTGATCCTACTTTTTTTCAAGCAATTGTAGAGTTGCTGGTTTAATATCCATATCTTTGAACCATTTTGAATTAATTTTTGTGCAGGGTGAAAGGCAAGGATCCAATTTCAGTTGTCTACATATGGCTGTCCAATTTGTCCAACACCATTTATTGAACAGGCTATCCTTTTTCCACACTACACTTTTGCCCCCTTTATCAAATATCAGGTTAAATGTATGGGAGTTCATTTCTATTCTATTCCATTGGTCTTCAGTTCTGTTTTGATACTAATACCATGTTATTTTTGTTACTATAGCCTTATAGTATATTTCAGGTCAGGAAATGAGATACCCCCTGCTTCCTCCTTCTTGCTGAGTAATGTTTGGCTGTTCTGGGTCTTCTGTTATTCCATATGAATTTGAGAATAGCTTTTTCTATATCTGTGAAGAATGACACTGGTATCCTGATGGGGGTTGCATTAAATCTGTATAGGGCTTTGAGTAGAATGGCCATTTTGATTATATTAATTCTGCCTAAGCTTGAATATGGAATGTTCTTCCATCTACTCAGATCATCTGCAATTTCTTTTTTTAAAGTTCAATAGTTTTCATTGTAGAGGTCCTTAACACCCTTTGTATGATTTATGCCCAAGTATTTTATCTTTTTTTGGAGGAGATAGTGAATGGGACAGATTTCCTGATTTCCTCTTCAGTGGAATTGTTGCTGGAGTATAGGAAAGCTAACGATTTATTGGTGTTGAGAGGACCTGGGTGTGAACCCTGGTACCACGTACATAACTAAGTGTCACAAAAACTAAAACCAAATGAAAAAATAAATAAAATTGACTCTCTCTTTCTTTTTCTCTGGCTCTATCTTTTAAAAAAGACATTTGCTAACAGGATATATATCAAAGTGTTTTCATCACACACACAAACACACACACACATGCACACATAAGCACACAAAGGGGCAACTAGGTGAGATGATGGATACCATTTCACAATGTATACACATATCAAAACATCACATTATAGATTGTAAATATATATAATTTGTATATTTCAAACACACGCCAATAAAGTTCAAAGCCAGCCCCAGCAACTTAATGAGGCTGAAGAACCTTAGTGAGACCCTATCTCAAAATAAAAGTACAAAGGGACTGAGGACACGGCTCAGTGGTCGAGTGCCCTTAGGTTCAATCTCCAGTACCAAAAGGAAAAAAGAAAAAAGACAGTACACCAGCAAAATGCTGAAAGTGCAAGTCATGGAGAGACAAGTTACTTGAAGCAAGGACAAAGAGAAAGCAGGATCTATATCCAGATATATATAAAGAACACCAAATAAACCGATAACCCAAATAAAATCAGGAAAAAGACTTGAACAGGCACTTGTTGAACATAGAAAACCAATTAGCCATCAACTATCTGAAAAATTTCTCAATGTGACCAGCTAAGAAGAAAATTCAAAATAAAACCACACACTGTGACACTACCACTCTCCCTAAAGAACTGGTAAAATTTAAAATTCTGTCAAATACAAATGTGGGCAAGGTTGTGGACTAACTATATCTCTTAAGCCCTGCTGGTAGGACCATAAAAACACTTCAGGACAATGTTTGGCAGTCTATAATTAAGCAGCAGCCATCTATACCCTTTGACCTAGTGATTTTATTCAACAGAATATACCTTCTACCAGGTATTGACAAACTATATTCCTGGAGCCAATTTGCCCCATAAGCTAAGACAGGTTTGTGCATTTTTATATGCTTACAAAAGATAATACGTGAATATGTGACAGGTTGTGAACGGAGGATCCTAAAATATTTATTATCTACCCCTCTGCAGAAAATGTTTCCTGAGCCCTACAGTGATTTGTGCACATATGTCCCAAGGGGTATGTATAAGAGTATTTATTCACTGTTGGGCTGGAGATGTGGCTCAGTGATAAAGCACTTGCCTGGCATATGCAAGGCCCTGGGTTCAATTCCCAGTGCTGTAAAAAGAGAATATTCACTGCTGCATTATTCATAAAACCTTATGTTTGTTTTTATTTCCCATGAATCAGAGTCAGAGACATGGATTTGAATTCAGGTGGTTTATTTGGGAGGTGATTTCAGAAAGTATAGTTAAGGAAAGGGGACACATGAGACAGGAAAAGAGGAAAACTTGTAACACTTGCATTATTAAGCAATAGTATTCTGAGTAACTGGGGCTTATTTGTGCTATAAGGAACTATGCAGTATAGACATAAAAATTGTCTCTTCAAGACTACTGTCCTTCATTGGTGAAAAAAGACCCTGGGAGAATTGGCACCTATACCCTTCTAGACTGCCCTGCTAGCAAGTTAAGCAACCAACTGAGGCTTTGAGAATAGGAATAAAGCAAAAGAGAAAACAAAAATCCAGAATGAGAGCTGTACCAGTTTCTCAGTGGTTAGCGCTCTTGCCTGGCATGTGCAAGGACCCAACATTGACCTCCAGAACCACATACACAACTGGGTGTTGGAGAAACCAGAACCAGATGAAAAATTTTTAAAAAATGGATTCTCTCTGTCTCTTTGGGTTTTTTTTGTTGTTTGTTTGTTTTTGTTTTTGTTTTTTAATGTCCATAATGACTGTGAGCATTGATTCAGTTGGCTGGCTTCTGTTCTAGAAAGGGAAGGTACTGCCAACCATAACTGCAAATGAAATCTGATGTTGGTCACAGGAATGTGGTGCAGGGCATAAACCAAAAACATTCAAAATTCACTAACAGAGGATATATGTTACAGTCTGAATGTGAAGTGTCCCCCTAAAGCTCATGTGTGAGACAATGCAAGAAGGTTTAGAGATGAAATGAATGTGTTATGAGAGCCTTAGCCCAATCAGTGCATTATTTCACTGACAGGGATTAGGGTGGTAACTGTCAGCAGGGAGGGTAGAGGAGGTTGGTCCTTGAGGGCATGCCTTTGGGGTTTATATGTTGTACTTGTTGAGCAGAGTTCTCGCTTTCTCTCTCTCTCTCTCTCTCTCTCCCTCCTGATCATCATGACCTGAGCTGTTTTCCTCCACCACACACTTCTCCCATGATGTTCTACCTTATCTCAAGCCCCAAGGAAATGGAGTCAGCCATCTGTGGGCTGAGACCTCTGAAAGCATGAGCCCCAAAATAAACTTTCCCCCTTTAGTTGTTCTTGTGAAATCTTTTTGTCACAGAGGCGAAAAAGCTGACTAAAATAATACACATGGGAATTATGGTATAGTCAGACAATGAGATATCATGGAGCAGTAAAAATAAACCAAGTAGGAATTAATCTGAAAATGATATTAAGCAGAGAAGCAAGATAGCAACACATACAATGCAACTGCATTTAACTAAATGTCAAAAACCTGGCAAAATTAAACTGATATTTAGGGATACATACTTGTGTGATGGAAATATAAAGAATATTAAGGAAAAGATATATCAGGCCAAGATAATGGTTAGCATTAGTAGGTAAGGACAGATTTTTTTATCAGGAAGGGTACACTGGACTTTTGGAACTTTTCATGTTCTATTTATTGGCTTAGGTGTTAGTTATTCAGTGTTCCATGGATAATTATTTATAAAGTTATCTTTGGGGCTGGAGTGGTGGCTCAGCGGTTGCAGTGCTTGCCCAGCATGTGTGAGAACGTGGGTTTGAACCCCAGCACCACGTACATAGCTGAATGTCGGAGCAATGAAAGTCACATGAAAAATTAAATATAATTAATTCTTTCTCTCTCTCTCTCTCTCACTGTCCCTCTTTCTCTTAAAAAATCATCTTTATAAATAAACTTGATATACTTCTGCATGCATATTAAAAGGTGCATGTTACAAAGAAAAACTTCCTTTGATCCCATACACTTTCTAAAGCTAATATTCATTTCATCTTACCTTTAGAGCAAAACTCCTCTAAAGATGCACTGGAAATTCTTTTTTTCCTTTTCTCCTGGACTCGTTTCAATCAAGGGTAATCACACCACCCTGAAACTACTATCTTCTAAGTTGCCAGTATCTCCTTACTGCTAAATGCTCTTGCCTCTCTTTATCATTTGATACTATTGAACATTTCCATCCCTGTAAAGCCCTTATTTGATCCTTTCTACAGAATGTCCCACACTTCTATTTTATCATTTTTCCTTTTCTTCCCTTCCTATTAATATTGCAGTGTCTCAAAACTTGGTCCTTGCTTAGACTACTTTATTACCTCCAAATTGTTCCTGTGGTCATCACATCAAATTTAATGTAATATTTTTAATTGTTATTTTTTCTATTGATTCTTAAATGTTTATCTTCAGCCCACTCTGCTCTCCTGAAATGGAGTCATATGTCAACCTGTCAGCTTGACATTTTCACTGGGATGTTTAATAACTATCTCAAGCACAACATGTCCAAAATCGAATCCCTGCTCTTCCCATGAAGATTTCTACTTCTACCTAGAATACAACTGGAAACAGTATGTTAGATGGCTAAGCTAATAATAACCTCAAAATATATGAATTTTTACACAAACAGGGGGATCCTTGCCTAGGATACCTGGGGATGTGGGGGGCAAGAAGGGGGGAGGGATTGGGAAGGATCTCTTGAAGACTGCAGGGAGGGTGTATGGGGGAATCAACTCAGAAGGAGATCTCCAACCTTCATGAGAAGTCCATTTAACACAGAGGTTCTTTTGGGGGAAACATAGAACCATAGGGAACCCAAGGAGGGAAACCACGACATAGCATCAGCCTTGGCTAACTATGTAAATACACATTGGTTCTTGATTGTTTGATAATGATTCCTCCTCAATTGTAAATCCATATTCAACTAATAAAAAATGATCTCTACCGTTTTTATTATCTTTCCCATATCAGTGAACAGCATATCAATAAATGGAAACTTTACACTTTCAGTTATCGGACTTAAAACCCTAGAGTTTTCCTGGATGCTGTTTTTTCCCTTACATCCTATATCCAATGCATAAACAAATCCTTTGGATTGTATCTGCAAAATGGACAGTAAAAATGGACTCCTTCTGTGACTTTCTATTGCTATTGCCCTGCTCGAACCTATCAGCATTCTTTCATCTAAATTATAAAAATGATTTTCTAATAATCCTTGTACTTACATCATAGCCTACAGTGTATTCTCAACACATCAACTATGGTGATATTGTAAAAAGTAAACTTTAGCATATCACTCATTTGCTCAAAGTCCTCCAATGGTTTCTCCTCTCACTCCAAGTAAAATCCAAAGCCCTTGCAGTAATCTATAAGGCCTCACAAAATAGGCTGTTGGTTTACAAAATTCTCTGGCATCCTCTATTTTCCCACTAAATTAGCTCTAGTCATACTGGCTTCCTTGTTGTTATTAGAACATGCCAGAAATGCTTTTGTCACAGACCCACTGTGCTACATTGTCCTTCTTCATATATCACATGGCTTACTCCTTTACGTTTTTGTTTAAACATGATCTTTTCAGTTAGGCATTTACTGACCACCCTTTCAAAAACTGTATCTTTTTCCAACTCTCTTTTTCTCACACATACACACACACACACACACACACACACACATTTAGTTGCCATTCCTTGTCTCATTTTTCTCCATACCATTTATCACTATTCAGAATGTAGCTCTATGATGCAATCATTTTTGTCTAGGTACTACCATGGTCTCAACATTTACAGCAGTGTTTGCCACCGTGAACACTCCCAATAAATATTTGCTGAACTGAAGGAAGGAAAGAAACTAGGTAAGACTATTTGAATCCTCAGAAAAGCAACCTGCATTTCCTGAGACTTCCAGAAGCTTATAAATCTTCCTAGGATGTCTTATCTCCCATCAACTCATGTTCATTTCCCTAAAGTGAAAAACAATAAAAAGTTTATTTATATTGTTTGCTTGTGGAGCTGGAGGTGGAACCCAGAGCTTTACCCATGCTAGGCACACACTCTATCAAGGAGCTATAACCCCAGACCAGAGATTATATTTTTTAAAAAAGGACATATGGCAGGGCATGGTAGCACACACCTGCAATCCTAACAACTTGAGAAGCTGAGGCAGGGGGATCTCAACTTTTTTTACCAGTTTCAGCAATCTAGCAAAGCCCTAAACAACTTAGGGAGACTTTGCCTCAAAATAAAAAATAAAAGGGCTGAGGATATGGCTCAGTGGTTAAGTGCCTCTGGATTCCATCACTGGTACCAAAAATGGGGACACATAACTTTTTTCTTTCTGAGACAGGTGAGAGAGAAAAGGGTGATAGAGGGACCTAAGCAAGAAAAAAGTCAGTGGCATTAAAGAACCAATCAAATACTCCTTCTCCTCCTTCTCTTCTTTTTCTGACAAGGAAATGGTAAATATGTACACACATATATGCACACACATGGAGTTGTATGGTCCTTGAGGAATCCATGTGTATGGATGAGAATATTGACACAGTAAGGTTATACAATTCACTGAAAGTTACATAACTAAGTGATAGACCTGGGACAGGAGAAAACTCAGTTCTCTCGATTCTTATTGATCCGATTTCCTAGCAACTAAGCCATGCAACTGGCCTATTGGTATCTGCCAGGAAACAGCCAAGACATGATGGAGCAACCATGTAGCAATGCAGGGGTGGAGCTGTGGAGTGGCACAGGCAGCAGGCATAGCCAGGGCTGCATGGGGCCCACCATGGAGGTGCAGTGGGACGTCATCACCTTGGTGAATCAAGGAGCACTGATGTTAGGTAGCCATGCCTGGCCACCTCAGATGGCTGCTGCAAAAATCAGTTTCACCCCTAGCACCAGCTCCAGACATACCCACTCCCCACTGAACATGTGGGATTCACTAGCACGATTCACTCTCCAGAGAAGCAGGAGAAAATGCAAGCAAGGCAAAAATGAATGAAAGTTGAAACTTGAGATCTGCCCACTAGCTTCATTGTGTCTCTGGTCCCTAATTAGCATAATTTTGAACCAATATCATCAATGTTTTTCTCAAACCCTCATTTGCAGTAAGTTTGGGTCAATAGCAGTGATCCAAGGGTTATATAAACCCCTACACAAACACACTCAGACTGAGTAAGCCTGCTACCCAGGTTCCCTCTTGCAGATTGCAAGAATTGTTTCCTGTTTTTTCAATGAATCATTCTTCCATTCACTCATTCTGGGTTGTAGATTTCATTCTTTGATTCATAATACAAGAACCTAGAAGGATGAAGAAATTCATGGTGAGCTGCTGAAGTATACTGGAGGGCACTTCCCCATTAAGATCTGCAACACCTATAACTACAGAGGCTTGCTCCTCAGGCAGGGCCCCCTGACTGGCAGAAGCAGAGGAAACTGATCTTACCAGACAGGGAAAGAGGGCAATCAAGGTTCACACCAAAACTTCCATATCATTATCTCAGTGTACATTCATTCACACTATACCACCATTTTTACGGACAGCTTCCATTACACAGGAGTGGGGAAGGGACATTTGCATAGATGCTTAATAGCATGAAGAAATATCTTAACACTTGTTCTGACCACAAGAAGTAGAGCTTACTTTGTTTATCCAAAATGTAAACCCTCTTAGTCACATGTGTGGTCTTATGGTCTCTCTCCTGCATAGACACATAAGCCTGCATGCAAATGAACATGTACTTTCTCACAGACAATGCTAGTCTATATGGATTTTTTTTTTGCAAAAATTAGAAAAAGCTGCCCTCAGTTAATGGTTGAATCAGAAAAAGAAAAAAGAGACCTCTTAGGCACATGGTTTGATGATCAAATGTAACCATCAAGAAAGAAAAGAAATACTCCTTCATCTTGGCATTTTTCACCACTGCACCAAAGTAGATGTGGACCACAGACAAGTTTTGGGCACTTTCTATCACCTGTACACACACACACACATACATACACACACTGAAACCACACAAATACACATAAGAACACATCCTTTAGTTTAGCCAGTTAATGATGATTTGACCCATCAAATGATTAAATATTATGCTTTTTCATACTGACAAAATCTCCATTTCCATCAGAGAGAATTTTAGCAGCACAAGAAGATCAGGACATAGCTAAATGATCTTGTAGATAATGGCATTATTTTCTAGGGAACAAGGGACAATAAAACATCAACACACTGACAGATGAATAAGAATAATGAAAATATTTGGTATGGGTTATAAACACTGGCATTCTTTTGAACTTAAAAGAAAGTAGAAGTTGGCACTACATTTTTCCTTTTGAATTCTGGAAGGAATTGGGGTTGGGGATAAATTGAAGTCTTCTTGAAACAGCAGAAAATCAGTATTTTGAAATTGAAAGCTGTAATTATTAATGTGGAACAATGAAAGAAGTAACTGAATTATGATTTCTGTTATGCCTTGAGGGTTACTGTTCTCTGCATGAGGGATATTTCTGCCTTCTACATTTCCACTCTGCTGTGACCATTCTCTGAAGCTCAGTGACTAAGTAAAAACTGAATGTCACTTTGAAATTTCATTTTTCAGGCAACACCAAGTTTGATGGGGGAAGAAAGGAGAAGTAGCAGAGTAAGCAAAGGACACAGGCCAATATAGTTTCCTACACACCATGGTGGCTTACTTAGCTTAGTGGACTAGAACACTGAAATAACAAGGTCAATTTATAAGCCATTCTTTTGCCTGCTCTGTGCAAAGTCAGTACTAGGGTTTGGGGGACTATAAAGATGATTGAAATGTGACCATACCATAGATAAGGCTAGAGATGCCAGAGCAGGACAATGGAAAAGTGGGTCTTGAATGTAAAGATGAAGAGAATGTACTCAGTCCCCAAAGGGCAGTGTTTTTCAACCTTGAATAGGTATAAAATCCCTCAGGGAGCTTCTATAATACACAATTAATATTTGACCTTTGAAAATATAGTTTTTCAAGATGGTTATTTCTATACAAGCCAGATTTGAAAAATACTGATTGAAGTATAGGAGAGCCACTCAATATTTTAAATCAGGTGAATGGCAGAATCAGCTATTTACATATAAGACAAACATACATGTATAACATGGGGTGTGACTGGAAGTGGAAAGGCTAATTGGCTTTAAGTCTTCTTGAAGTCAATATTTTTTAGTAGTCCCTAGTCACAGAATGTCATCCTCACCTCTGCAACTAAGTTGCCATGTTTTTTTTTTATTATCAGGGGCATTGGATGAAAAGTTTATTACTCATCAAGTCGAAATCATTGTCATTCCTAAAGAATAATTTCAACACCAGTCAGAAGAAGCAACTTTAATATATAAAAAGTATGCCTTTTTATTCAGTTGGATATGAAATATTCCCTGACACGTGGGCTTTAAAGACAAAGTGAAAGGAAAGGGGAGCTTATTTAGACTTTTTATCTGCTCTAGAGAAAATTCTTGTAGTCTCTGTGCTCAAGAAGCAATCATTTCCTTTCCGATCACTTGTTCAACTCCCTCCATATGTCAAGTACAGTACTAAACCCTGTTTACATAATCATACCAAAAGACTAGGGTTGTAGCCCATGCTTTCAGAGTGAGAAATGGATGAAAAAAGACTGAATTTGTAAATGTTAAGCAAATAATTATTATGCTGTATTATTTAAGGAAAATGAGAAGAAAAAGCCTGTTCATGTCCAGTACAGAGGACTTTTTCTTTTTCTTGAATATTTTCTATCAAAGGCTATTTGAATTCATGTGTGTGGAACCCATAGATGTAGAAGGACTGCAGTAAATTCAGATACCCAGAAAACAAATGCATCATCAAAATTATTCGATTTCCCCTTTTTAATTCTAGATAAATTGTTCCTAATGTGATTAATATTATCAGGAAGAACAAATAAAGTTAATTCAATAATTTAAAAAAAAATTTAATGATAATTAGAGAATTATTTAATCAAAACCAAAGTGAAATAATTCATAGATAGTATAAAATGAAATGGTTAGGAGTGCAGGGCCTCAAGAGCCAGATTGTCTGCATTCACAGCTCAGCTTCTTAACTTCGCAATTCTCAAAGACTGGACAAAGGACATAAACCATTTTATGTCTCAATGTTCTCATCAGTAACATGGGAACTGCAATGGATTCTACCTCAAGAGGTTGCTGTGAGCTCTAGGAGAAATCAGTGCATATGTAGTGCTCACAACACTATCAGCTACATACTTGACTCAGCCATTGGCCATTGTTATTATAGGAGACAGAAGCACAGAAGATTAATGGAAAACACATGATCTGAGGTTAAGTGGGATTACTAGGCAACACCTTCTAGAAGATTTAAGTTGTAAACTAAAATTTCCAGGATGTTGGAGAGGAAAGTCTTTTAAAGACACCTGAGATATTGTGGCATACTGAGAGGAGCACAGTAATTGGAATTAGAAGACATGAACTCCGATATTAGTATTGTCACTTATTAGTTATATCATGTAACTTTTATAAATTTTAGTTTCTTTTTTATTGGTACATTTAATTATACATAATAGTTGGCTTCATTATGTCATATTCATTCATGCCCATAATATAATTTGGTCAACTTCATTCTGTTTTACTTTCTTGATTTACAAAATAGTGAAAATAGTATTTTTCCTGCTTAAAGTACAAATAAGTATGCATATGCATATATATGCATATATACACACTAAGAATATATATGCATTACTATGCAAAAGAGATATATGTATAATATGAAGATAGTTAGAAAAGTATAAAATTTTATATGAATGTAAGTTTTCACTATGAACTCAATTATATGATTCTCTAGTGCTTTGTTGTCTACAATCCAATAATATTAGGGCAACAGTGTGATTTAATAGACTGAGCATGGACTTTGTAGAAAAAGAGACCCTGGTCTTCTGATTTCAGATCTGCCAATTCATTGAAAGATTTAAACTTATAAGACTCAGTATGTTCATTTGTAAAATGGATAGTAAAATCTACCTCATAGTAGTGCTATCAAGATTAAATGGCATCATATAATTACATAATAAATTTTAGTATTATCAAAAATATACTTGGTACTTGATTAATATTAAAATTATGTCCAAATAAGATATATAAAACCAAAGACAAAGTTGGAGGTAGCTAGGGAAACAGAACTGATCACAACTGGAAATGATCATAAACATCATCTATTGTAACTTCATTCACTCATTCAATATAGAATACATCAGGATTCTGCTCAGTCAATATATGCAGCAGTTTGCAATCTCTGCACTAGCAGCTTTGACTCTGATAATGGACTCAGTTTATAGGCCCTCTCCCTATATTGGTTCTGTTTACTGTTATATTTGTAACAGCTAGAATAATACCCAGCACATAGCCAGCATATTATGTTGATAAATGAAAAAGAGTCCTTAAAGTTTGGCGGGGGGAGAAGAACATGAGTAAAGAGAGTGGATTTTTTTAAGGTGTGGGTGAGTCAAATGTACTTGAAATCGTAGCAGATAAGTAGTTTTCCACTTCATTCTGCATCCTCTGTACCCAAAGACCACTCTCAGAGAAAAGGCAGCCTAATGATACTTCAGTCCTTCCACCAGACTTCTGACATTTTACCTGAATTGGACTTTTGATTGCTTTGTCCTTGGAGCCACTTGGGTCATCTCCAATCTCCATATACTTTTTTTTAAGGGAGAGAGGGACAGTGAGAGAGGGAGAGAAAGAAAGAATCCATTTTATTTAGTTTTTCATGTGGCTTTCCTTGCTAGGACTCTTTATTGTGTATGTGGTGCTGGGGTTCAAACCTGCATCCTTGCACATGCCAGGCAAGTGCCGTTACCATGAAGCCACTGCTCCAACCCTTCCATACACTTTTGTGAGAAGCTGTAGGAGCTCCTGAGAACCTCACTACATTGTTGCCAAAACCACAGCAAACAGGAATGGAGGGGTTTTCTCGCTGGTTTTTCCTGCTCTTGGTTCATTAAAATATGGTCTCTTCACACATTGCTGGCATTGGGTACTTTAGAAGGACTCCTGCTTCCAGAAATCTCTAGACCAGAAACGGATGCCATCTCTGTGCTCCTATGCTCCTATGAGCTCCCAAACTTCAAACAAGAACTATAAAGCAATCTGAAGAAATCTGTCTTCTTGCTTCTTTCTCAGGAGTACCCCAGGTGAGTCTGCTGCTCTAGTCTCAGAAGGCATCAGAACTCGGGAGAGTGATGCTCATGTTTCCTCCTTGAAAGACATGTCTGATCTCCAAATGAGCTTTGGGTATTTTTCTTTTACTTGACAAAGATGGAGAAGACCAAGGAAGAGAAAAGACTATTCTCTCACTAAAACCCTCTACAACTCCTGTCCCTCCCAATTTTTCTCATTTCTGATGGCTCTTTGAGATAGAGGTGGTGTAAAACCTCTTGGAAAGTCTTCGAGGAATGAGTGGCCCCCAAATGGTGTTTAAAAAGGGTTCTATTTAGAAACTGGGAATAGTTAGCAGCATTTGTTTCCAGCTCAATGATTTTGATCACCAATTCTGTGGTTACAGAGGCAGTGGGTAAATTAGTCAATAAAATATGATTCAACATCCTTGTTAGTATCAACCAATTTATATCTATATATCCAACTACCTGTCACATTTTTATCAAACTGCTAAAAATAAAATGCAATACATATACGTAATTTGTATTTATTATCTCTGTATGAGAAATCAAGGATTTCATGAGAATATAAACTTACAGTGGAAAAGTCATGCCTACTTTGTTAACTGTTTTAACTCCAATACCTGGCACAGTGCCTGGCATATGGTTGGCATTCAACAAATATTGTTAAATAAATCAAGGAATCTAAGAGACAAAGAGATTATGCAGGCTCTTTGAGTCATTGAGTAAGCTGAATGATCATTTGCCAAAATACAGAGACAATGAGATTCTTGAGGCCAATATTATAGTGATATCATCTTAAATATCAGGGAAAGATATCAAATAATAATATGCTAGAGAGAGAGAGAGAGAGAGAGAGAGAGTTGTTCATGTGCCTGTGTCTATCTATACCTGGGTTAGTATTTTAAATATTTCAATTTCTGTGAAAATTTTCAATGCATTCATATTCGAATCAGAGTTTGAAATATTGGTTGACAGAAAAAGTAATAAGAAAGTATTCAGAATTAATCATGATATAATCAGTAGCTTTGGTTGTTGTAATGCATCTTCCTGATTTCAACATTGTTTGAAAGAATCTTGGAAGGTCAAATGAATCAAAATGTATGAAAAGGCATTTTAATAATTAAATTGAAGGCCTTAAGAATAAGTGGAATATAGCTTCTTTTGTTGATAGTTGCAGTATTCATTTATTCATCATCTTATAGAAAATTAAAATAAATAGACATTATCTAACAACTTTCTGTTAATCAGTAGACTTTATACGTCTCATGTTGCATTTCAATGATTAAAGTACACATTAAAATTATGTATATTTAATACAGTATATAATATATAAAGATGGAAATAAATTATAGAGCTCTAAGACTATAATGAAAAGCATCAAGTTTATGATGTACTAAGTAATGCCAAGGGGAAATTTCAATTAACAAAACAGGAAATAGGTAAAGAAATCAGGTCTCAGAACAACCAGAATTCACTCAATACAACCAGAAATTGCCTTTAAGAATATTTTTCCTAGTATAACAGAAGTGTATGGACGTTTTCAGCTTACATTTATAATACATTGCAATGAAAAAAATCGGAAAAAATTTTAAATCCTAAACTCTTCTCTTTTTCCAGGTTACCCTCACTAACCACTGAAAAATGCGAGTGTATCTTGAATTGTCCATGTAGTAAGGTGGTTTTCTCAGGGGAATGGAAGTAATATATTGACTTATTGACTCAATGGAAGTGCCTTTAATTCTTATGACATTCAGGTGTTAAACTGCTTTGTGGTTTCAATCAGCCAAACCACCCAATGATAAATAAAATTTTTCCCAGTCTGAAAACTTTTTGCTCTTCATCTTTATCTTTAATATAAAAAACATTAAAGGGGGGAAAATTAACTATGATACTCAGTATTTGCAGCTCTAATTCATAAGATGTATAATTTCTACTTCCTTCCACAGACTTTCCCAAATAATGTATTACAATATTTTAAAGAATCTTCTGACGTTCTGTTTTAATTTCCATAGCAAATATCACATTGAATTTTTGGTACTTAAATGTTCAACACCTCCTTCCTTATTAAGCTATAAGAACTTAAATCATGCCTAGTCTTTATCACCCTGGGACCTAGCATATTGTTTGGCACATGGTACTCAAGAACTATGTATTAAAATGAACACTGTTTATGCCTTAAGTATTCTTAAAACTACTTTGAAAAAAAAGGAAAAACACACATGAGACCTTTATATTAGTAGTTGGAATGGTATGCAGTACATTTCCATATAATGAAAAAACTGGTACTTTTATTATGCAGTTTGCATTAAATTTATATTAAATACATTAGTATAGCCATGTGATGTGTGAATATGCAAAAACTCCATATCTTAGAAGTATCCTAATTATGAGGCAACAATGAGAGGTGATTACTTGGCACTTCAAATATCATAATTGAAATCTACATGAAAAGAGTTATTAACTAAGCATAAGGGATATTAGAAATATTTTCCCCTGGAAAAATACACAGTGCTCAAAATAGCTAACTGATTATGCAGATTTGTACAAGTCCCAAAATCTACCAAGGCCATGTAGGAGCATTTCTGAAGGAATTGTAGTCTACAGCCCCGTTATTCTTGAATCCTGTGGTCAGAATATCACCTTTCTGAGAACAGCCCACCTTCGAAGAAATCTTTCACATAAAGTACTAATCGAAAGGCCTAGGGAAAAGATGGGTGTTTCTGGCAAATTTATAGGAGAGCAGATGTAAAAGTTCAACTTGCCTATAACTGCAGGACACTACCAATATTTACAAAAACAACCTGTCATTTACCGAATGCCAAAATTACCTTAAGTCAGTACACATCAACCCTTAAAATAAATCTTTGTTATAAAAATTTCCATAAGAATCTATTCACAATATGGGACACATGCCAATTCTGTAATCATTAAAAAGTAGTAATAATGGTGACACTTGAAATAATATAAATGATAAAGTAATACTTCTTAAACTACATATTTTTCACACTATTTATACATCCATTTTCTCATTTGGGACAGTTATCCTATAAAAAGAATACAATGCCTTATTATTCTCCTTTTGTGGTGAAACTAAGTGGCATAACCCCTATTATTTAGCAGCCAAAATTCGGATCTTAGTCCCAACCTAGAGCAATGCTTTTTTGTTTTTCTCTGATAAGCAGCAAATTACTGTATAGCCTGGGATCCTAAGATAGCCTGAGATAAGCACTTCATTCTTTTAGAAGCCAGGACAGTTTAGAAAGGTCAAAATGTATGCTCCTGAAAAAGCCACTAGAAACAGCTAAAACTGCCAGGGGTTTGCTCTGAAACTATATAATAACTTCTGCTTCTTATTCAGCTGAGTACTTTAGTTCTTTCTTCCAAAAGACTCTTTGAAAGTATTTTACAGTGACTGGAAATACCATTGCATTTTAGTAGAAAACACTAAGTAGAAAATAAAAGAGTAACAGCAGTCTGCTAGATTGGGAGTATGTGCGTAACATAGTTTAAAATATTGCTAGACTCTTAATAGAGCATAATATTTGAATTATTTGCCCATTGTAAAAGAAGATTCATTCTAAATATTCCTATAAGCTAACAGTGAATCTCAACACTATTCATACTGACCACCTGTTTATGTCTATGGCTTGTCTTCTAGGCCATTTCTTGTAAATTATTTTGATGTGCAAAGCTGGGTGGTATGGCTAAGAATCCTCACATCTGTGGGCCACATGGTAAACCCTCTGGTTTTGTCATAATCACTCAGAGGCAAGTCCCTAGCACCAATGATCTTGAGTTGGAAACTTAATGTGTTGACCAGAGGTAGGGGCTCAGAATCAAAACATAGCATCTATGCTGGAAAGATCTTGAATGTACTTCTAAAGTGTGGCTCATGGTTCAAATTAAGCTAGTTCAACTTTCTAGAAAAGGAAGAATAAATTTAAAAAGTGAAAGGCAGTCTACTCCTGAATGACTAAATTAATGTTGCCTCTCATAAAAAAGTAAAATATTCCTATAAACAAAGCTACTTTATGGTTAACATTATAGTACAACAGACTTCATTAAATAGTAGTTGGGTACATTTCTTTGAGAATTCCACATAAATATCCCAGAACACTCCAGAAGGACTTTTCCACTGGTTTCACCCAGTAGGATCTGTTAGTTGATATCACCTAATAGTAGAATTTAATGACCTATATCTCTTTACCTTAATTGTGATTCTTGCAGGTGCATTTTTGCTTTTTTAAATTCAGAATTCACTCAACTGCAATGCACCAGAAAGAGAAACTTTGGGAATGCCATTCCCTTGAGTTGAAAGCTACAGTGCTTGGTTCAAGTTGTTGTGAGGCAAGAATGATGCAACCCAGCAGAAAAGCTGTTTTATTTCATTTGATTGTTTCCAAAATCTTGGTGGAGAGTGGGGAATAAAAGCATAGAATTTTACACCAGAATCAATCAGGTCCACAGGGCTGAGACACTCTAGCAAACTTGCTTAGAGGACTGCTTCTACAGGAAACTTTTCTATGGAAAAAAAATAGAACAGTAAGATGGAATTGTAGGGAGCGAGAAAATGAGCTGTGGGGAATGTACAGAAGCATATAGGTAAGGGCCAAAGAAACCTCTGCCTGAAGTAGCTGCGAGCTCAAGTCATTCACTACCATCTGGAGGCCTGATGGAAAACCAAAGCCTCTTTTTGCATTGGTCTCCTATGAGTTCTTCATTGGTCTCAAAGGAAAAAAGAATAGCTTGGAGGCTGACAGCTAGAATGGAGACTGTCCTAAAAGTAGTCTGTGTATCTGGCTGCAGTGGCACACGCCTATAATCCCAGCTGCTTGGAAGGCTGAGACAGCAGGATCGCAAGCTCAAAGGCATCCTCAGCAACTTAGCAAGGCCCTAAGCAACTTAGTGAGACCCTGTCTCAAAATAAAAATTAAAGTGGGCTGGGGATGTGGTTCCATGATGAAGTGCCCCTGGGTTCAATCCCACATATCCCCCACCCCCCAAAAAAAACCTAAAAGCATTTTCTGTAATAAACCAGATTGAAGAATTCTGTAGCTAAAGAGCTTGACACTATACCATGCTTTCTTCTTCATGTTAAGGGTAGGGGTTAGGTAAAGTGGAAGTGGGACAACTTAAGCAATGACATGGGTGTACTCCTTGAGAATTGGAGAAAAGTACACAAACAAGAAAAGATCAGAATAAAATATGCAAAACATTCTAAATTAAGGATGTTACAACATCAGGAGTAATGGTTATTAAGTACTCATTACTTTCCAGGCTTGATGTCAGTGTTTTACATATGCTAACTCATTTAATCTTTCTAACAGTGTTATGAAGCAGGTATTAATATTACACTATTTTTACATATGAAGGAAATTAGATTCAAGGAGGTTACATAACAGGTCTAAGGTAGCTTGTAAGAGATAATACCAGGAATCATACCCAAATAATCCGGCTCCAAATCTTATGAGTTTAGTTTTTTTTTTTCAGATTAATTATTATACAAGTATATTGGTCAGCTTTTTGTCATTGTGAGAAAAATACTGGAGAAAAGCAACTTAAAGGAGGAAAGATTTATTTCAGCTCATGACTTCAGTCAATGGTTGGCTGTCTTCATTGCATTTGGCCTGAGACAAGGCAGAACATCATGGTAGAAGGGCATGGTGGAGGAAATCTGCTAAGTTCACGGCAGCCAGGAAGCAGAGAGAGAAAAAAAGAGAAAAAGGCTAGGGACAAGACATAATTCCCAAGGACATACCCCCAAGGACCCACTGCTTTCAACTAGGTCTCACCTCCTACAATTTCCCTTTCCTCCCACTAGTCATCTCAAATCATGAATCCCTCAATGGATTAATCCATTCATGAGATTAGAGTCCTCATGATCCAGTCACCTCCCAAAAGTTCCATCTGTGAACACCGCTGCACTGGGGACCAATCCTTCACCACATGAGCCTTTGGGGGACACTCCAGATCTAAACCACGACAACAATTAAGCATTATATACACTGGATGTACACTGAAGACATAGGAGACACTTTAGAAATGAAGTGAGATTTGGTCACAGTAGAGAAAGAAGAATTGGAGTTCGCAGTTGTAGAAGATATGGAATGCAAAGACAGGTTAAGGGAATATGTACACAGGATCAGGCTATTGTGATCCACAAAGTCAGTTAAGCACAAGTTGGTGAAGACTGCTCATGGGGCAGGGGCAGTTGTGGAATTTTCAAGAGAGTGAGACCTGACAGTGATAGACCTTCACCCAAAGTAGGTAAGATAAACAGTGGAGATCACAGTGTAAGTCATAGAAAGTGGTTACTCAAAGTAGAAACAAAATTCATGTGGTTAGAGGACTTCAGCTTTGTTTGTAATGCTTCAATGTTTCCACCCAAAAGTATTTAAAGTATTATATATGTATGCAAGAATAAATAAAATTTTACAAAAGAAAGGAAAGCTAAGATTTAGTTAAGTGTTAGCTTCAAATTGGCTTTGTGTAAATCTTCTTTTACTGTAAATACCAGTTTCATGTAATCAGTTATTAAATAAACTGTACTGCTTCTTTCAAAAAATACTTCAAAAAATTTTTAGTTGTACATAGACATAATACCTTTATTCTATTTGTTCATTTTTATGCTTTGCTGAGGATTGAACCCAGTACCTTACATGTGCCAGGCAAGTGCTTTACCACTGAGCTATTCTTAAAGAAAAGGAAAAGCATCGAAAGGTAATCAAACTCATGTATTAGACCCAGCAAAGGCATAGCAACACATAATCTAGGACAACCATAGATATGTACCAGGAGGGGGGAGGGGATGGGGCAGAAGGGAGATGGAAGGAAGATAGGGAGGGGTCTTAGGAGACAATCAACAATGTGTCATACTCTTTACCACCCTGAGAATCCAATAATCCTTATGCAATCATTTAATTCTGGAAAATTCACAATCTAAGCATTTATATCATTTGTAGGACTGAATAATAGAAGAAACAAGACACTGCAGTGTGGGCGATGTGGTGATAATTCTGGTTTAAGAACAATTGGATATCATATTATTACTTTGTATGGATTTATGACTGTACAATAACTCAACTCCTTAATAAAAATTTTTATAAAACCATTGACCAAATATGAACTATATTTCTAAGTTTTTAAATTTTTTTAATATATTAGCATTTGAGCATATACAGCCAAACTTATAACTCTACCTTGTGCTGGAAGGCAGACACTCAATGCAAAGGCGAAGCGCTTGAATGGAAATCATCACACTCTAAAAGCTGACTTTGACAATCTAAAATAATGGTAGAAGCCAGAGTAACAAGGAAACAGAATCTCAGTCATTGGATCCATTCAGCCAAAGACAGATGACAGAAAACTACACAGCTTTTTAAATTGGTTCTCTTCTTCTCACTCTTAGGTCATTCTTTGGCCAAATATCAAGTAAGCAAATTTGATGGTTTTGCATCATTTCAAACCTCACTCTCATTCTCATCTTTTTCTGGTTTCTTCTCCCTTTCCCTGCATCCTAAGATTACTCTAGTAGCTGATGAAGCTTTCAGTGAAATCATTCATTTAGCAACCTTGCTTATCTATTATATGCAGGCAGAAAGTTACATGCTGACAATAGATAAGTAAATAAGTCATGTCCTTTTCTGTCAACTAGCTTTAGTCTATTGGAGATTTTAGACATAGAATCAAAACATCTTATGGGAGAACTTTTTTTAGAAATATAGATTTAGAAGTAAAAGGCATGTTAGTGAACTGAAGTCCTGAGAGTGGATGAGATTAGAACCCATATGACCAAAACCTTTTTGGGCAATAATGTGTGTATTAAATACTTACATTTTCCTTGTTTCCTATCAAAACTAACTGGAATTGCATTTCATTCTTAATAGACTTATTCTTCATTAGAGTTAATTTTATAAACAAATCAATATCAAGACTGATAATGACTTTATATGTATCCTTATCTAAGTAGGATATTCTAGTATCTGCAAGGTTTCATTCTTGTCATCATCTTTATTGGATTTTCAAGAAAAGGTCACTCTGATCATTGATAATGATCAAAGTTAAACAGTTAAAATAATTCAGTCTCTACATGACTCAAAGGACTTGCCTCGATAGGGAAACATGTTCATACAAGAACTGACATCTCAACCAGGAAAAGCTACCCCAAATCTTGGCTATCTGTCCCAATTACATCCTCTGTTTTGGAGACTGTATCTGGAGAGAGATCAGAGAACATTAGGCTTGGATTGATAAGGTATGTAAAGTTGGTGATGAAATAACAATGCCAGTGTTTGAGTAAAGAAGAGAAATCCTGGAGAGAGAGAGAGAGAGAGAGAGAGAGAGAGAAGAGCCAGATGATCCTGTGGTTTCAGAAAGAGAGGGAAAA